>JAOWBW010000260.1:1386855-1395010 GCA_026119855.1 Campanula takesimana | reverse complement strand
GTCCAGTGTCGCGAAGGCGATAATGTCTTACGATCTGTCGTCCAGCCCTCTTCACGAACTTGTACATCCGCCGGACCACCGCGATGGCAGTCAGTCTTTATTTTGAAATCTATATTATATTGGGCGCGGGGGTTTTCCCCGCAACAAAAATATGGGAGGAGGGGACTAGGTATGTACTCTACACCTAATATATGTCATTTTTAGCCCCTAACCAATCTAACAGCCATTAGAGGAGAAAGCCTTATTCCTTTCTTTTCTTTATCTGTCTCATTAAATCAAGAGTCTCTCCCAAGATTGATTGCACAAAGAGGATTCCACTTTCACTAATAGATAGATGGAATTGAAGGATAAGCAACCTACATCAAGCAAGAAAGTACACTGATGACCAACCCAATCTCGATGAGAATCAGTACACGTAACTCGATCAATCCACGAACGGTGGCACATCTCCACCCTCTGCTAGCAGCTTTCTTCTCTTATGATTTCTGATTTGTGAGTTACCTTGCCAACAATGGTTATTTCAAACACCGTCTACTGTCACACCAACAAAGACCACAAGCGTCTTCTCTGTGCTTGGAATTAGTACTAAGAGCGGCTATGAGTAGGAGTTTGAAGCCTACCCGCAGTTGATGGTCTTGTTGGAGCGCTGTTCTCGACTCGATGCTATTTCATCCGTTTTCGATTGTGTTTAAGTCCTTACCGGGCTAAAGCATAAAAGAATGAATACCAGGCGCAAGCTCAAGGCAAGACCCACAGGAGTAAGGTAAAAAAAAGACGCAAAGCCTTTAGGAATCTTTTTCAACAAGATCTGAACGAGCGAAGAATTCTTTTATTGATTCATTCTGAAAAGTGCGTATTCTTTTCAGGCTGTTTACAGAAAGAAGGCTATAGAGAACCCGAACAAGCCTAGAACACTACCCTTACTTAAATTAGGAATCCTTCTCAAATAAAGTATGCTATCGAATCAGTCTTTCTAGTGATTCATGAGGATGCTTTCTTTGACTGCTCTCTTGATTGCCTTTCCCTATGCGCTACTATCTTTTCTGTGAAAGTTGGTCATAGATAACAGTAGCTAATGGTCAGGATAATAACAAGGCAATTCTCTGCTGGGCAGGAATCTGGGCAAGAGGAGACTGAGTCTTTACAAAAGAGTCTTTTTAATTTCAATACTGGTTTCTCAGTTGACTGTAGAGGCAATGGGAGAGATAGGGGATTGGACTGAGTTAACGAGGCAACTGGACTGGATTCAATCCTTCTTTCTCTTTCTTTTCCATATGTAATTCCCCGGTTTTGCTAGGAACGAGAGATAGGCTGTGGCGGAAAACAAAATTTACAGGAAACTGCGCTAAAGTCATCTTGTCTAAAAACAAGGACGAAACGAAGGGCAGAAGCTTACCCTTTTCCCGAGAACCTGAGGGAGGAGAAAGCTTGACGGAGGTAGTCTCCATTGCGGTCGGTTCGACTGCTCTTACCACTTATGCTGGCATGGGTCGTCCTTTTCTTCCTTCCCCGGAGGTATGGGTCGAGATTCTTGCTTTCCCTTTCGCCTATCAGTTCGCTGGGCCGAGACTGGATTTCATTGGTTTACTGAATGTGATGAAAAGAGAGAAGTAAGAATAACGTATAGAAAGCTTCAGTCTTTCGAACACAATCGTCTAGCACAAGAACTCAGTCATCCCAACCAACCGCCCGGCTTCATGTCCTCTCTCATCAATTATCCTTTGCTTTTGCTACTGATGTCATTCTCTTATTAATTGATTTGATTGAAGGTCGGCGTCCACCAAATAAGTATGCATTTGACGCGTGACTGTCACTTTCTCCTCTCCGAGAGTAGGATCGAGGGATGAGTTCAGTCCTTTACTCTCTTGAGCTGCGGTACTGCCGGCTCCGTCTATGTATGAGGACCAGCCCAGGAATGCTTTTCTTCATTTTGCAGGTAGGGCAGGAAGAAAGCCTGGTTTCTCACATAACTCAAACTTCAAGCGGATCAGAATCCATTCGTGGATCAATCAAGTGCTTTAGCTCGCTAGATTGGATTGATGTTATGAATTTCATACCAAGGAGTCTTTTCCCGTAGAACTTCCTTACTCTTTCAGTATTCATACGCACCTGCATCCGCAGCTAATAAAGTAGTTGCTGAGTTATTTTATACGCAAGAGCTCGAGGTTGAGTTCTACACCGATCCCTTCACATTTGAATGAGCGGCTCTTTATGCTTTAGTAAGAAGGATTAGTCTCGCCCTGAGGCGTACCCCGCTTGAAGAATGCTCTTTGAGGGTTTTTAAGAATAGCAATTCTAGGGGAAACTAATTCATTGATGGAGCCGAAGCCCTAGTTTCTTGATGATAGGAATTGCCGTTTCTTCTTTCAATCCCACCGTATCTGCTGAGCCTATCGGAGTTGCCTATGTGAGGCATATCAATTTCCTTCCGATCTCTGGACTCTTTCTTTCGTAAAGCTTGGCTTTGGGGCGTATACAGAGTGAATCTAAGCATGACTTTATCTTTCTTTCAGAACCTCTAGCTCTTTCTATTGATTACTACTCAAGTCAGGACTAGCGTTCGCACATCTCTTTGAAAGGCTAAGATGTTTGTATTAGTACCTTTTCACTCTTAGCTTAGGGACTTAGGAAAAAAAATATAGGTTATTCTAGGCGTACTACTGAAAACAGTAGCATAAAGGATCCCCCCATAGTTGGACTGCTTGCTAACGCGAACTGCTAACCGAAGCTTAAAAGCTGTAGTAATAAAAATACTTGAGGATATAATACATCCTTCTTGAATATAAGCCAAGAGGGGGAGTTTCAGTCCATGCAATTATCACCATAGCCTACAACCACAGATCTATTTAGGTAAGTAATTTTTTCAAAGACTAGAAGCAAACTGATTCGTTTAGCCTCAAATTCAATTAACAGATAGGAATACCTGGAAATAGAATGTCCACACACGATCAAAACTGCGAAAGATGTGCCAAAATGTTCGTGTCTCAATAAAATTTGATTTTCCAGTGCTCTTAGAGGTGTCCTGGGACATCTTTCTTCCCTAAAATATCATAAAAGTGAAGCAAGTCAGGCAGTTTATTTGTCACATTCCATTACTTATGTAAAACCAGAATGTTACCTTGGCATTTTCCCGTGTTGATTTGAGAAATTCTCCATCATCACGCATTGGCCAACCTAATGAGAAACAATCTGATGACCTGGATTTTAGAAAAAAAGAACAGAATTTATGTTAAATGAGAAAAGTCCGCCTACAGATTGATGAAAAAAGTTAGTGCTGCGATGAGTTCAGAGCCTATATACAGAAATACTCATTCAAGTCATCATAGTTGCACCAAGCTGAGTAAGAAGCCTTCCATTCTTGCTTCTCTGGGCTTCCTGGGATCGATCGGACAAACAGATGATCTTAAAACATAGCTGCAGCAGTTATATGATTTATGCTTTTCTAGTTTTAGTACCTTATCAATGACGCGGTAGAGAGGCGTAACGACCTTCCGTAGGAAAGACTCATCATCCCCACCATATGAGGGCTTAATATTCTCTCCCGTTACAATGCTTACATTTCCAGCCAGTAGGCCATGAAGCTCATATGCCATCTAATGAAATTTCCAAACAGACCTTGTATTAAGCTACTTACGCGGTGAAGCCTGTCATGGTGGTGGACCAAAGTTGCGGGTGGAAAAGCTGATGCCTTCGTTGAGTTAGCCAATGCTTCAGGATATGCCTTTGCAGTGATGCCTTCAGCAAAAGGCTATAGTTCCGGAGCACCGCTCTCATTTCATGGGGCTTGCCATCATGCAGCTCGAAGAGGTACCTTGAATTTGAATTTCATTGTCTTTATTTTCCTGATGAGATACTTTCATTTGATTTACTGTCTTGAGTAATGTTGTCATTTTCATTTTTCAGTTCTGAGCTTGATAGTTGTAGTAGCTTTACATAGTAATAGTATTGTTTGTTGCAGATATACTTATAGATTCCTTTTTTTGCAGTGATTTATTATCCATGAATTTCTTAATTTAGTCACTAGACGGGAGAGAGTGAACTTACCAGAAGATCCTGCAATCAGGGCAGGCTACATTTTTGGTAGATAAAGTTTGGTTTTTGTTGTAAACAACAGCGAGAAAAGAACTTTGCTTATCTTTCTCTGGCCATGCTATAATAGGTGCATGCAGTATTCGGGTTGAGTTTGCTCAGAAGAGGTCTTACCAGTATGCAACCCTTTATTCAGTTTCATCATCAGAGAAATTGATTTTGTTTGGTTCCTTTGTTTCTCGAGTCAGCTTTTCGTTGTTTAGAGAGGATACTGCTTCATTGCATGGAGTCTAAAGGATCTGAAGAAGTAAGCTTTGGATCAATAGTATACACACATTACGAAAACATGGGAAAAAAGGGGGTGAGTGAAGTAAAGACTGGCTTACCTATAAACTAAACAAGAAAGATGAAAACTTCCTCCTTAACATCACTAAGAAAGACTTTTTCTACTTTCGATTTGATTCTCGATTTGAGACTGACGTTCTCAAGAACATATTCAAGCACTCCTTGGAGTCCTGTAAAAGAGAGTCTTTCTGCCATATCGTTGGTTGTGCTTTTTGATCGTGCGCAGCTTTTCCAGACCATACTCTTCTCGAGCATTTCGACGATTCGTTGAATCTTATTAATTAGGTGAGGTTACCTCATATGTTCGGATTTTCGTAAGTCGATAATAAGGTCAGCTACCAGATTTTCCAATGAGGTGAGCCTTCGCATATGTGAGGCCTTGTTAGCTTAGCTCCACCCGTTGGCGCCGCTTGCTCCTGCTGCTCCAACTCCCTCCAGATGCCCTCTTGGTTGACCTCAGCAGCTTGGATTTCAAACAAAGGAGGAACAGGCTCCTGAGCTAGTGGTAGTGGCTCAGAAACTTCCGGCACGGGGGGAGGGCTGACATGAGCCAATCATAGGAAAGAAAAGTCTTTCTCAATAAACCTAGCCAAGGGGGAACTCCAAGGGAGCATCCCCTGCGTACGGGGAAGAAGTTGTCTACCTTCGCACATGAGGACCAAAGGAGATTGTCCTCGGATACCTTCTGAAATGAATGAAGATAGCCGGCGCTTGAACGTTTGTATATTCCTTTTTTTTCCTTTCCTTCCGGCTTGGCGGATTCCCTCTTTTAGTCTGAGCGCGCCGTCCTCCTCTCCCGATGAATAAAAGAAGTTAGGAGTCGATTTCATCTGGTCTCGTCTCAAGTCAAGCATTTATGAAAGCGGAAATCTCATTCTCCCATAGCGGTTCAATTCCGCTTTTTGGGCACTAGCGGGATTTCGATCAATTCAATTTAGTACACGATTCGGTTGAGTATTGAACTGCAAATCTTGGAATGACGGTTCGACCTGGCCTTTGGTCCGATTCGTCCCTTTCTTTTCAATACGAAATTATGGCTAAGCATGTGCAAGCCAAGCCAGTCAGTAGAAGGGCAAGGTGACCACAGGGAAAGAAAAGAGAGGCATTACCAGAAGGAAAGTAGTCCAACTCAATGTCTTACGCATCAGTGGCATTTGAATGAAAGCAGTAAGTCAGTGGCCAAGAATCATCGATTTTGGAGTGACCAGCTCAAGGCAGCTCATGGGAATTTCTTTAAGTAAGAACGATCCCCAGTGTCATCCTCTTCGTCTTCTCGAAAGGAAGCGAGTGACGAGAGGGTAGCAAAGAGAGGACCACTCTTTAGTAAGATAGCAGCCAGTGAAAGAGTAGAACTAATTCTCTCCATTCAGAGAGAGCAGAGCCTCGGCTCACGCTTTCACTAAAAGAATCAAGCCATTGCGAGCCTTTTCCTCATGGAAGGACCAGACCAACCAAGAGATCGGATCAGATAAAGGGGGGAGAGAACTACTATTGAAAGAAGGCGAATCGCTACTCCTCAGGAATAGAATCTTCTACTGAAACAGAATCCACAGCAATCGATGAACTGAGCCTGAGCCCACCTGCTGCTACTGCCTCCTCCTAAACTGGATAAAATGTCCTAAGACCTCCTCTTTCCCGGCTTTGATATTGCATGCCTTATCGGGGAAGAACCTTAGGGCCTTCCCTTTGCTATGAGCTAGGATTGAGGAATGGGATAGGCATCTTGACTGGTTAACCTACGTCCGCGACTCCGGTGAAATAAGAGCTATATTCCTATAGCTTCCTTAGTGCATGATGCTTGTTAAATAGTCTTTGACGGTCTGGGTACCTCTTAACTAATATGGTAGTGCCCTTTCTCACTCTTCCAATCCTACGCTTGCTCTCTTTTCTTATTGCCCCCTGTCGGTATCATATGAAGATAGGTCTTCAGGTCTCCGCCTCTTCTGCCTAACTACCTCGATGGGTACTGATACGACATCTCAGTCATTTGTCGACTCTATCTCCCAGTCATCCCGTACATCGGTGGACATGCATTATTGGTATCACATAAGGGCCTTTTTCCAGGTTTCTTAGAGATCGGGTCTTAATCGTCTGCTAATTCACCAAAAGGAAAGTCACTCATTTCAGGTTACCAACTCGCACCCCACCGGAAACTCTCATCTCATCGAATACGACGGGAAGCAGTTCATGCTTTTGGTAAGACAGAAGAAGAGAGCCCGGCAGGTCGTCTGTTTGAAAACCATACTTACGGGTTCCCGGTATTGGGTAAAGGCTAATAGCTTCTACCGCTCACTTTCACCATCCGCTCTTTTCTTCTTTTTCTTGAGGTTTTTCAGTAATAGAAAAAGCTGTTTTAGGCGTAAAATCCCCCCAGGGTCCTTTTCTCTATGAATTGCAATCGGCATTAGCGGTTACAAAGTAAACAACTCCAATGCTTCAAAAACGTCTCAAATAGGAGTGGTTTTCTCCCATTTGACTCTCTGAAATTCGATGTTTTCTCTCTCAAATTGGATTTTAAACAAAGAGTTGTTTAAGAACAGAAAGAGTATATTGCTTAAGCATTTTTTTAGGAAAAAAAGACCCCTTTTGGGTCAAATGCCCCTCCGTCCTTTCCTATGACTTCCACTGCCTGCGAGAAGGAGGAAAATGGATCCTTTGCCAGGAGCGATGACCGTTGGAAGCTCCCAATTAACCAAATTAAGCTGTAAGAGCAGACTAGGAATCTGTCGAGGCATGTGAAAGCCTTAGGTATCTCGCCTTATTCCATTCCCCAGGGTCATATCTATCTTAAATTCCAACTACCAATGGCTCTGACGAAGGCAGTCTACTAAAATGAAGAATGAGTTAATTCGTAAGCAGCAAAAGATGTCTTAGGAAATGAGCGTCTTTTAGGAGATTCATAGCATCTCTTGTGTGTGTGTGTGTTTTTTTTTTCAATTCGATACGATGAAAGGAAAGATCCCTACGTACGAAGAGTTAGCTGGAGTAGCCCCCTTGTCTTATTGAAAACATAGGCCAGAGTAGTAACAGCGGCTTAAGAACAATAGTCGCAGCAGGAAGAGGAAGATTTGTCGACTAATCAATAGCCCCTATTAACTTGCTGACAACCAAGTGGCACTCAGCCCAAACAATAGAACTCACTTACTTGGTTGACTCATGGCACACTATATGACTTATTAAAGGCTTAATAGCAGGAGCAACTGAGTGGGACCGGAACTCCATCTATGTATAAGACCCCAGGGGGATGCTTTCCTAGAGATTTTTCTAATGACTTTGATTCTAGCAAGCGCTTATCCTAAGGATTGAACTAAGGCCTCTGCTACTAGTGAATCTGGACGATTCTCTGCATCACTCCTTAGTGATTGTTCTACCGCTTTAGTCCCAGGCTTAAAGCTTCCTAGCTATATGGAAAGCAAGATGGATTTAATGACTCTTGCCCTATGGCTGGATTGAAAAGTCTGAGTGAATAAAATGGCATTGAAGAGACCGCCGCTCTTTCATCCAGATAAACAAGCATAAGTCCTTAACCCTGCAAGATCCGAGATCAGATCGTAGAATAGAAGGATTTGCTGGAGCGGATTCTATACCGCACCGGATTGGGCCCTCCTTCTTTCACAACCAATTATCTCTCTTCCTCTTTGTCCTGTCTCTTTCATCTGCACAGCCAATGCCAGCTACTCCTGTAAGCCATAAAGCGACGGGAATCCCGGATTCTACAGAGCAATAGTAATGAAAGGAAAGCATCTCGAAAGAGCGTTACGCACCTCCCTCTTCTTTTCGA
>JAOWBW010000260.1:1356855-1381855 GCA_026119855.1 Campanula takesimana | reverse complement strand
TCATCCCTCTTCTTACATTTCTTTTGTAATCGTAATTGCCATTATAATGAATGATAATATTTGGGTTGAGCATCTGATATTTGTAGAGAGCCTACTCATATTTTTGTGCTTTTGCCCGTAATCTAATGATAATGATAGTTTGTTTCGAAAAAAAAAGTACTCAATCATGCTTTTATTCCATATTTTTCTTTTTAGCGGTCTCAATTCTTTTGTCCAATTTTGTATCCAACTCAAATTAATTTATTACCTATTTTTTCACTTTTTATCTAATGAAGTTGGTCACTCTTCGCGTTTGAGTACATAATTATAATTAAAGGTAAAAATCGAAATGTAAACTTTTTTTTTTTTTTGAAAGATCGAAATGTAAACGTTAAACCACACTAACTAACAATTACAGACCGAATACTTATTTTAAGGCATGGGTTATGGGTTTAGCTACTTTCCCAAAATATAGTCTTTTTTTTTTCTTTTATAAAACAGTGAATATTATTTTGAAATTAAATTCATTGAAAAAATAATACTCTCTCCGTTCTAATTTAAACTTCAAAAAACTTTTGGATTTAATAATTAAGAAAACAAATGTTGTGTTGTGAGTGTAGATGGTTTGATAAAAGAGAGAAGTGAGTTGTGAGTGTAGATGGTTTGGTAATAGAGAGAAGTAAGGTAGAGAATAGTTAGTGGGTAACTGTTGTGAATATAACATGTGAGGCCCATAAATAAAAAAATAAGTTTTTAAATTAAAAATAAGATACTCAAAATAAAAAAAATTGAAATTTAAAATTACATGATGGGAGGAATATTTAATTTTGTGATTACGGTAATCCGAAAGACAATATGCCCCCACAAAATCTCTATATGGTATTACCGTAAATATTACCAACCTGAAGCCTTTTTCTCAAAACCCGCCGTCCCTCTCCTTCTTTCCGCAACTATATAAATGCCAACACACACTCCTCTGTCTCTGTTTAGCTCTCAATTCTCTCTCTCTCTCCGCTCCGCCATGAAAGACCTTTTCTCTGTTTCTCGTCGGAGAAAACACAAACTCAAGCTTGTTTGTAGTTTCAATGGCACATTCCAGCCGCGTCCGCCGTCGGGAAAGCTCCGTTACGCCGGGGGAGAGACCCGAATTCTGTCCGTGGATCGGAACATCGGGTTCTCTCGTCTCAAATCGAAGGTTCTAGAGCTTTTCCCTTGCCCTAACGGCATCCGCTCCTTCTCCCTCGTCTACCACCTCCCCGACGCGAAATCCGCCGACGGGGACGCTCCGTTGGTTCTCATCACGTGCGACGACGACGTCTGGTGCATGATCCAGGAGTACGAGAAGCTTGAATTGAGTGGTACGCACCCTAGGCTTTGGGTATTTGTGTGTCATGATAATGCTTTTGGTAATGTGATTGATAAATCTTGTGTTGATTTCGGTAGGAATTTAAAGGCGTGTTTGGGTGGGAGTGATGATAATAACAGTAAAGTTAAGAAACATGTTGTTCATCGTAGTGGTGTTAGGGCTAGTGATGATTCGTTGAGGAAAATTTTGTTGAAACAACAGTTGTTAGCTAAGCAATCTGTTAAACCTGGGGGTTTATCCCAACCGGTTGATTGCAGGTTAGGTTTAGAAGACACAGAGGTAGAATGTGATAGTGGAAAGATTGATGGTGATAATCATGGAAGAAATTTGACTTCAGAACCAGAGTCCCCCATGAACAATGAAACTAGGAACCCTGTTTATGTCATGGATTCGCATAGGATGAACACTCTAGATGGTGAGAATTGTGGGAGTAGAGGTCATTTTCCGGTGTCTCATTTTCAACCACTGAATCCAACTGACTTTAATGTACGTGTGAAATCTGGCATCCCGTTGGATAGTTTATCAAGGCAGTCTTATCTGCTTTCCGGTGGAGGTCAAATTGTTTCCGGGGGTTGTGGACAGTTTGGTGAGGCGGTGCAGTTATTGAAGTCGCCAAATGATCTTAGTATGAATATGGTAAATTATATGAATAGAGAAAATATTGTGCCTAGGGATTTAAAGTGCAATACAGTTCAGACAGCATTTGCACCGCTTGATACCAGTAGTCATTTCAATGGAAATGTTTGTCCACAGAAGTCTTTGTACTCAGGTTTCTTGGGTGGCATTCGGAACCAGTTTGGATTGGGTGAAACAAGAAACTCAAGAGCTTGTCCACATCATGTTAAAAACCATAGATATACTGAGATGGGGAACCATGGGAGTATTAGAATGGATGGAAGGCCTTGGATGGGAAAATCTCAACATGCACTACAATTAAGTTCGAATATCGCAAAACAGGGGCAGCTTACAAAGGCATACTATCCGAGTTCATTGAAGCCATCATCTGATTCTTGTCTTGTGGAAGTAGAAGGATTAGGAAGTGCAACTGATCATGGCCTGAATAAGCACACTTGCTTGTTCAATGTCCCATGTCATGATATGGGAAATTTAGCTTATGAAGATCCAAACAATAAGGAAAGTAGTCTAGGTTTAGGGATGTTAAATGAACAGATTGATGATGTAATCAGTCCAGTTCACGAGCTGCATGAACTTCCTCAGTCAACTGTCCTTGAGACGCCCACTAATGTTGGCGATTGCGATATCAAGGTGGAAGCCGGCCTGACGCACCAGCATGAACATGTCAGTATGTCAGGTGCTCAAAATAATCCAGGTCCCGGAAATGAATTAGGGTTGAGATGCGATGATAAGTTGCTAGGCATAGAAAAAGCAGGCAGTGATTCATCCTTGTTGGCACTTTCCCTTCACAGTCTCTCCTTATCATTGTTCAAAGAAATGGATCCAACAAGCCCTTCTTTGACTGCTGCTAGGGATGTTGCTGAGGCCTTGCTGAAGCCTCAGTCAAAATTCTTCGATTTGATGGATGAAGAACACTTCAGCTCAGGCCCTCAGGCTGAGAAATCAAGTGAAGCTACTTCTATTTCTTCTATCCATAAACCAGAAAATGATGATGATGAAAAACCAAATACTAAGCTGGAATGGGAGTCCAATTTAAGCATCTCTGAAAAGGTATATTATCCCAAGAGCATATCCCCATACCCTATTTACAGTTAAACGAGATCATCATTATTATTATTGGCATCGTTAATTTTTTACTTTTTTCATCTGGTGGCTGAAAAAATATCTTTTTTGTCAGGAGAGTCTGAAGCACTTGAAAATAAATGATGGGGTACCAGCTGATCTAGCGGCATTTTATACTCATGTGGCTACTAGAGAGCTACAGGTAAGTAGGTAACTAAGATGCACAGGCCTTGGTTCTTCCGTTATTTGAGATGACATATGAAATAAAGTATATGCATGTTATTAGCTCCATGTTTGAAGTAACATTTTTGTACTCTGGGCAGACTATAAACAACTCTGACCTTGAATACATCAAAGAACTTGGCTCAGGAACTTATGGAACTGTATTCTATGGAAAGTGGAAGGGCTCTGACGTGGCCATTAAAAAGATAAAACCTAGCTGTTTCACTGAAGGTGCAGTGGAGAAGGATCGATTGGTAATAATCCAAACTTTTTCCTCTTGTTCACTTTGAGCTAATGCGGAGTTGTCTTTTTTCCTAAATTTTCGATAGATTTATATCATGGATAACTCCTAAATAGCTGACTCTGAGCCGGATGCTTGCCGTTTACTTATTTTGGAGATATTTTAGGATTGTGCTGATTCTTTCGTCATCTTATTAATAATTTCACACCTTCCCATTTATGGGGTAATGCTTTCATGATTCCTTAATCACTTATTTTAAGGGGTTTCTGTTTGCAGGTTGCAGACTTCTGGAAAGAAGCACACATATTAGGTCAACTTCGTCATCCAAATATCGTGGCATTATATGGTGTAGTAACAGATGGACCTGTCACCAATTTGGCAACAGTGACCGAGTACATGGTCAATGGCTCCCTTAAACAAGTTTTCCGAAGAAAAGATAGGTAATGACTTTGTGCCTTATATCAGTTGCTCCTTACGAACATATATCAGTTGCTCCTTACGAACATTATAACTTGGGGTATAAGATTTGCCACCTCGTTATGGTAGAGGAGGAATATGCCATTTAGAATCCTAGATGAATTCATTTAACTTTTGCTTTCCATGTATAGTATGTAAGCATGCACTTCTTGTAAGACACTTTCGCTACATAAATGATCTATGATCTGCATACCATATGCATACGCGGAGCATTCCCTTTTTGGCATGCGGGTTTTCTCATTCTTATGATGTCAAAAATGTGTCTCTGTTGAAGTAGTTCATCTTCGAGACACCTATTCTGTTTGTGACTTTGTGTCCTGTTATCATTATTCCATATCCAATCTAGTTGCATGTATTCATTTGGCTATTGCAAACCAAACAAAGCATGTCTAATGCGCAATCATTTTACGCTTGGGGAATCCACCCTATTTGTGTCACCCTGTCATTTATCCTACTCCATACAGGGCTCATAATAGTATTTTGTTTTAAATGATGTTCTAATCTCCATCTGCAGAACAATCGACCGTAGAAAAAGGTTAATCATAGCGATGGATGCTGCTTTTGGAATGGAATATCTACATGGAAAGAACATTGTGCACTTTGATTTAAAATCCCATAACTTTCTTGTGAATATGAGAGATCCTCAGCGACCAGTATGCAAGGTAGCTAAACTGAACTTAGACATTTCATTTTATTTTCACCCATGCTTCTTATTAGTTGCAACTATTACAACATTAAAATCTTACTTGTATTTTCTTAGATTGGTGATCTAGGCTTATCCAAGATTAAGCAGAAGACACTTGTCTCAGGTGGGGTACGAGGAACAATTCCATGGATGGCTCCAGAGCTTCTCAACACTGAAAGCATGGTCACCGAAAAGGTAGGATTCATCCTTGATTGTATTTAAAACACACACACTCATATATGTACACACACACACACACATATATGTATATATACAAATAAATGTATACCCCCTGTCTCACTAAAAGATGCATTTTTATTTTAGGCACGGGGATTAAGAAAATATGTTATTGGTGTAAGTATTGTGGCTATGAAAAGTGAAGTAGGAGAGAGAAAGTGGGGCAGGAAATAGTAAGTGGATAGTTGTTAGGAGTATGCAAGTGAGTCCCATTTAACAAATACTGAGTATTTTGGGAAATGCCCCGAAAGTTCTTTTTTGGATAAACCATTTCCCCACAAGTTTCCCATTAAATTGAAATACCCGGGAAGTTCCTATACAGTAGTAAATCATACTGCATGCAATATGCAGAAATATGATACTGAATCAATACTATTGCATCCTGCCCCCACCACCGGTCTCCGGTCGCCGACCGGTCACCCCTGCCGCCTCCATGCAGTATTATATTAAGTGTGCAGCGTTATGTGATGCGCTACAATTGCTGAATAATACTGCATGAATAATGCAACATGTTGTGAGGAACTTTTTCGGGAATTTTGAAAAAAAGGAAGTTATCGGGCATTGCCCCAAGCATTTTAAAATTTCCATTTTTGAAAAAAAAATGCATTTTTTAGTTGGACACCCTTTTGGGTGAAGAGTGCTTTTTTTAGTGGGACGGATTGAGTACATATACATACATACATACAATTACATATGCATATGCATACAGAGTTTTTTGCAAAAGTGACATGCGTACTTTGTGCAATATATCAATTTGACTCGCGTACTTTGGAAACAACAAATGTGGGTTGCGTACTTAATGTTTTGAAAATTTTGATACCACTTTTTTAACACCCGTTAAAAATATAACGGGACATTCAATATAAGGAGTAAAAGTGTAAATAATAAAACTTGAAGTGCTAAAATAAAAAATACCATCTAAACCTCTCTCTTAAATTTCCGGTCACTTCCATAACTTCCGGTAATCTCCATAAATTCCGGCCACGTCCATATTTCCGGCCATTCACCTCTAATTTCCGGCCAAATTCATCTTCTTCCCCAAATTTCTCCTACTTCATAATTTTTGAACATCCATTATCCCCTCTCTCTCTCTCTCTCTCACACACACACACACAATATAACGTTGATTTAAGAAATTAACAATTTTTTATTTTATTTTTTTGGCCAGCACACTTCACTCCTGTTCTTCACCCCCTCTTTTTATTCCTTCTTTTTTCCCTCTCTCTCTCTCCTCCTGATTTGTCTTTCCCCTCCTTAAATTCTCTTTTACAAAAAAAAATATGGAGAAGGAGAAATTTGGGGAAGAAGATGAACTTGGCCGGAAATTAGAGGTGAATGGCCGGAAAATATGGAGGTGGCCGGAATTTATGGAGATTGCCGGAAGTTATGGAAGTGACCGGAAATTTAAGAGAGAGGTTTAGATGGTATTTTTTTGTTTTAGCACTTCAAGTTTTATTAATTACACTTTTACTCCTTATATTGAATGTCCCGTTATGTTATTAACGGGTGTTAAAAAAGTGGTATCAAAATTTTCAAAACATTAAGTACGGAACCCACATTTGATGTTTCCAAAGTACGCAAGTCAAATTGATATATTGCACAAAGTACGCATGTCACTTTTGCAAAAAACTCGATTCATACATACCTATGTATATACATTTCGCATCTCAGTAGTTTTGTCACATTCCTCCACTTTTTCTGATAACCCTTGGTTGTATGTATAGGTTGATGTGTACTCGTTTGGAATTGTGATGTGGGAACTCTTAACAGGAGAAGAGCCTTATGCAAAGACGCGATCAGAAGATATGATAGGTAAGTATGTTTTGTTTTTACGTGGTAAATTTTGTTAATAAAAGAAAAGCAAGTCGTTTTTGCTTATACTTATATTTTCCATTTTTTGTTGTTGGTCATGTTTAGGTGGTATAATTAGAGGCACTCTACGACCTGAAATCCCAAGCTGGTGTGACCCAGTGTGGAGATCGCTGATGGAGAGATGCTGGTCGTCGAATCCAGATGTAAGGCCAGATTTCTCAGAGATTGCCAAGGAGTTACGAACTATGGCAGCAGCCATGAACATAAAGTAGTAATCCGAGAGAAATTTTTATTGAATTTTGAGAGTGTCTTGTGCTAAATTAGAATGATTTGTTTTTACTGTAAAAAAGACGGAAGGGATCAAACCTTCGACTTCCGGGACCAAAACCCGTCGCCTTGTAGGAGGACATGCTGAGACGTGATTAAATTTGGCCGTCCAGTGTTTTACCCCAGTGTAGACTTGTAGTGTTCAAACTTGTAAACTGGTCTTTCTTTTCAGGTTGTTGGTCTTAACAAGACTGTTTTCCATTGTTGTACTTGGAGAATTATTACACCTCATTTTTTCAAGGTTTTGTTTGGCAACTCCAATAATTGTGGGATCGAAAGTGTAATTTTTGTTCAACAGAAATTATTTTGTTCTTTTAACTAGATTAATTCCCGTGCGATGCACGGTTTTTTCAAAATTTATTAATTTTAATATTCTTAGAGAAATTTTAAATTTTAATTTTGACGAACATTCAAGCAAATTTAATAGCATAAATACATAAAGTCTTTTTATGATCTCGTCATACTACTGCATTATGAGTTTAAATAATAAATTAAAACTTGTTGTTGAAACCGAAAATATATTAATTTCTCAAATAAATACTCAATTACTATGGATTCTTTTAATAAAAATATACATTTATTTAGCTAATGAAAGAATATAAAAAATAAAATCATATCTAAGAAATATTATAAAATGTCACCATAATAGAAGTACCAACAAATTGAAAATTTTGTCCACTTATTTTTTTAGCCTCTAATTTCTTTTTGTTTAGCCTCTAGTTTCTTTTTGTTTAGCCTCTAATTTGCTTCTTTTTTTATAAAAATGACTACCAAAAAGAAAAAAAATTGAACACTAAATAAAGGCTTTGTTCTTATTTTGTTTACCCTCTAATTTGCTTCTTTTTCTATTTCGAATAATTCTTTTGATTTTGGTTTTGTTTGTTCTTAGGCCACAATTTTCACTTTGTTAGTTTAGTAGTAAAAAACAAATAAGTTATTTAAAAATGTGCATATCATGCCAAAAACAAAGTTTGAATTAGCAGTTTTTAATATTTGTGTTTGAAAATGACAAATTAAATGAAATATGAGAACTTTATACTGAAGTAGAGGATGTAACATTTTTTCAAAATATATTTTAATTTAAAAAGTTTTATTCTAGAATATTAAAAATGAAAAAAAAAACTTACTACTATAGATTATCGTGTTTATATTGATTAGTTTTAATGACCATACATTTGATAAAGTAATTTTAAATGTTACATAGTGAATTGATACAACTCTCTTCTCTAGGAAAGAATTTTATTGAAGACATATAAATTGAATAATTAAAAGAAAATAATTAAAAATAATGTAATTGCAAAATAATAATTATTAATATTAATTCAAATATTTATATATATAAAACTGGATAATTATATTGTGTACAACTTAATTTTAATAAGAGTATGTATATTGATTGACTTGAATAAGTAGAAAAAATAAATGAAGGAAGTAATTGTAAGATGGCTGCAATTAATGCAGATATATAAGTAAGAGTATTTAAACTAATTATGTATTGCTACAAAAAAAAAAAAACTAATTATGTATGAATTAATTAATTAACTTAATTAATGAATGCTGATGTCAGCAATTGGTTTTGGAGGAAAATCTTTTTATGTGGTGCTGACACGTGGCGTTATTGATGTCAGCGGTTTCTGTTTAAGTATATATCACTCTGTCTCAAAATAGATATCTTTTTGAGAGTTGATTTTGTCTCAAAATACTTGTCGTTTTACTATTTTCAAGGTTTTTTTGTTGTATACCAATTATACCCTTATTAATAATGTTGAACTATCTCTTGCACAAGCATTTAATTGCCTAGCTAATTGGAATACTTTAGAGGTATATGAGACTTTTTCACATGCACTAATTGTATTTTTTAAGAATGATATCTATTTTGAGACGGAGGGAGTAGTAATAGATGTAATAGATTTTAATATCAAAGCTATTACTGAACATAATGACATAAATATCCTTCAAAAAAAAAAACAACATAATGACATAAATATTGAAATTTAATTTTCATTAAGAGTAAATGAGTACGTTGGGGATGAGAGGAGATCTCATGTGCCCTTTTAATCTGGACCGTTTACAATATCAACATAAACGGTCCAGATTAGAGGGGCACAAGAGATCTGAACTCGTTGGGGATGTGGTAAGAAGCCGAAATGTGGCCTTTTTGGCGAAAGGGTGCCCTCAAGAGCGTGAGCTGCTTGGTCATCGAAAAGGCAGCTTGGAACTAAATTCAATGCCAGGGGATGTAGGAGTCAATGGGTAATGAATGGCCCTCCATTTTAAAGAAATTTTTATAGCAGCCCCTTATCACCGTACAAGTCTTCGGTTCAACTACTTGTATTCAAGGTTTTAAAAAGCGCTAAGTAGTCCCTAGGCGTTGTAGATGGGCCTAAAGCTTAAGTGAAGCCTAAACGGGATTTAGGCGGGGCTAAAAATTCAGACATAATTATATCTTAGGCAGGACCAAGGCGTTTCATGAACGCCTAGGCCTATGCGAGCGGCTTTTAAAATACTGCTTGTATTGTACGCATATGGCTGTTGTTGTCCATTTTCAACTGACATGTGCAAATAGCACATCGACATTTTAAATTATTGTAATTAACTCATTTTTATATTTTAATTTTAGTAATTTCGGTCAACTTCTTCTAAATATGCATTCATTACCCAAATCACGTAAAGATATTTGAAAATAATCACAAAATTTAACGAAACAAAGTTAACATGATTATTTAGGGGTCGTTTGTTTTCTCTTTTAGAGATTTTTAATGGGGCAAAAGTCTGATTCCTCCAGATTTTTAACAAATAAATGTGTTTGTTTTCGTTGACTATATTTGAAGTTTGACTAACATTTTATACTAAGCTATTAATCTATATAAAAATTTAAAGATGGTTATCGATAATGTTTCTATTTATGATTTAATTACTATGTTTTTTATATAAAAATTAATAGTTTAGCATAATATGTTAGTCAAAGTTCAAATATTATTAACAAAAAGTAACGATAAGTATGAGACGGAGAGAGTATTAGTTATCCTCATACTTGGAAGTAAACACAAGAAGTAAAACTAGGATTTCAATTTGTTGGTAAATGCCCACTTGCCCGGGCAAGTAGTCCAGTCATAAGGCGGCCTCGTCTCTTTAACAAAATCAAACAACAAATACAAGATCGGCGCCGACATAAAATCAGTCAATCATTCTATGCACAATTTTAAAAAGTAGAGATTTTTTTAAAGCGGTGATTTTTTTTTACGCTACTATTTTGAACTGTTAAAATGGGCTAAGACGTTTAGAAAGCTCAACTCGAAACTCTCCATTTAGACACTTAACAAAGAGTTGGTTTTCTCACTTTAGTTTAAACGTACCGCTCTACCAAACGAGATCTAAAAAAGAAAAAGTGGCCTTATTATTTACTCCCTCCGTCCCACCCGACTTAGGACAAATTGCCATTTTGGGCGTCCCACTCCACTTAGGACATCCTTAAATGACAAGTTTATATTACTTTAATATTAAATGGGACTCATTTGTCATACTCACAACAACAATCCATCTATTATTCCACCGACTCATTCTCTCCCTTATTTACTTTTCATACTCACAACACATCCTCCACTCATTCTCTTTCCTCTTAAAATAACAGTTCTCCTTAATTCCCATGTCGGGACCAATTGTCCTAAGTCGGACGGGACGGAGGGAGTATACCTTATTATGTTCAGAGGTGGTCTCCCATGAGAACAAGGAGATCCGTCTCATGTATGAGACGAGTCGCCCCAAGACCCATGGGGCATGACCCGCCACGTGGCAGCCTCCCATAGCCCCCCCCACAAAAAAAAATTATTTTATTATTATTTTATTATTTTGGTTTTTTTTTGAGTTTTTATATTATTTTTTCGGCTTTTCCGACGTTTACCAAAAGTAATAGTTATCATAACTTAATGTAATGACTGTATACATATAAAATAACATTGTTCATAAGTAAACGTAACACCTGTTTTACAAAAACAAAAGCTCGTTTTACCCATTTTGTCAAATGTAATACTAACTATAATTACATGTAACCCAAACAATATCGAAATGTAATTATCATCTATACTGAAAAGTAATAATGCTTCTGCAAAAATGTAAAATATTGTGTATTTTGATTTAATTTTTTGAAAGAAAGTAACATTTGAAAAGTAACAACTCATATATATGAATGTAATTGTTTGTACAAGTAAATGTAACACTTTAATAAAAGAAATTATAACATATTTCTATAGATAATGTAATACTTTTACATGTAACACTAATCAAGTGTTTTTAGCTCTAAAAATGTAAATGGTTGAATTATTACTTTTTTTATACATATGTGTTACAATTATGTGTAAACATTATTACATATAAGTAACACGTTCATTACATTTTAGTTATAATAAGTATTACTTTTGGCAAGCGAAGAAACCATAGAAAAAAACACTGTACTTCTTTGTATATATGTATTATTTTTATGTATACAAACTGTTACTTTATATGTATACAGTCATTACATTAAGTTATAGTAACTATTACTTTTGACAAACCAAAAAAAAAAATATTTTTTTTTTTTTTTGTTAGCCTATGAGAGGCTGCCACATGACAGGGTCGCCCCCTGAGTCATGAAGATGGTTCAATGGGCCGGGTTATGGGTCAAAAATGACCTGTCTCATCCATGAGACGGGTCATAGTGTTCTCACTGTTGTTCTCGCATAAATTTTTGTTTAAAATTCATGAGAGAGGACTTCCGTTAAAATAATCGCTCCTTTTACCCTTCACTAGAATTTATTTCAAACCTTCATTTTTCTCTCTCTCTAGAGAGAGAGGAGAGAGAGCAGCCAAGCAGCTGCCCCATTCCCCCCCCCCCCCCCACCCACCTCCAACTTTTAACTTTATCTCCCTCTAGGGTTCGTCTCGATTCATTGATCAACAATTAATCGACTTCATCCTCCTGAAACCCTACAAGTGGTACTATTTCTTCCCCTTTTCCTAGTTTTTCTTTTTTTTTTTTATTTTTTTTATTTTTGTCTCTCTCTGGTTGAATTGCTACAAGTTATGATCTGTTTGTGGATTGTATTAGTGTGAACTACTGTTCTTTCGTATCAGGGCTTGTTTTGGTTTACCCTCTGAAAGGAAAATTTAAGATGATTGTTATGGTTTTGATGATGTCAATTTCTTGTTTTTGTTTGAGTGGATAGCGATCTTGTTGATTCTTGATAAAGTTTTGATTTTTATTCAATCATGTTCTTGTTTGCTGTGCATAATTTTAGCAACTGTTGGGTGTTTGTTGGTTTATGTTGTTGCAATTTATGAGGGTATGAGAAATAAAGACCGGTTAGGAAAAATGTTGGTTTGAGATGAAAAGGATTTTGTGGTCCTCAAGTGAGTGAATGTAAGTATCTCGTAAGAATTTAAGGACATAACAACAGAATTCAACTTTTTTCATTTTGGAACATTTTTGTTATGTGATTGGTTAAGATTCTGCTTGTGTGTATTTGAGTTCAATTTTGATAGCCTGTTGGCATCCTTTGAGCTTGTGTTCATTGTTGGATGATTTGGAGAAATGTATAAGCCTGATAAGTCACTAGAAGTGAAGCTTAATACTTACTGAAACATGACCAGAAATACCTGTATGCAAGACTGATCACGCCAATGCTTGTGATAGAGGTTGTGAGTTACTGTAGAAGTGGAACTGAAGCTGAAATGTCAATTCTGCAATGGAATCGGAAGAGGTGCTATGTGGATGGGAACTTAGGTCTTGCTAGTTGCGCTTAATAATGGTGGATCATTGCCATTGTAAAGAATGTTTCTTGTAGTAACTATCCACTCCCACTGATGAGGGAAGCCTGACTGGGCTTCAGTATGTTGTGGCATATTGAGATCCACCAATGCTCGCAAAACCCTTCCCAGCGAAGAGAAAAAAAAAAAAAAAAAAGGAACCCTTGACATTGGCCTACCTCCAAATTTACCCTACATTGTATTAAGCATCAAGCATTAAGTGATTGATGCTACCAAATGCAACCTAAGTCTAGTTGTAGTTGTTTGTTTCAGATTAAGTCAAATAATTACTTCCTCCGGGCCACGAATATAAGCAAAAAAAGACAACAAACACACACACACACACACACACACACATACTCCCTCCGTTCGCAATTAATTGACGTTTTAGAAGAAATCTCACAGACCAAGGAATGGAGTAATTACCCCTCCAATTTACATACCCTTTCTCTCTCATCTACCCTTTCATCTTCAAAGAAAACCAGACAATTACTCCATCACCGCTTCAAAATCAACACAATGGTTCACCAGCAGAGAACTCTCGGCTTGTTTTGATTCTTCCATAATCTTCATATGAAGTTAGAGTTCAGATCTTCACTAACTTTGGTTCACTCTCTAAAATTCTGAAAATCAAGTAGGCTTGTTTTGATTTCGGAAATCAGGTTTGTTTTGATTCGAAAAATCAAGTGGGTTTGTTTTGATTAGGAAATCAAGTGGTTTTGTGTTGAGATCTGAAGATTGTAAGAAAATTAAAGGGGGTTGGAGTTCTATTCTCTCTCTAGATCTCTCTCTCTCTCTCTCTCTAAATTTTTGAAAATCACTTTTAATATCAAGTGGTTTTTTTTTTCTTTCTGATCTAGTATGATGAGGAAGAAGATGAAAGAGGTTGCCTTTGATAAGATTTATCTAGTTTTTGATCTTGGGTAGGGAAAAAGACGGAAGAATATGAGAAGAACCTACACACTAGAGAACCACACGAATGATATTAGAAAAGGATAAGAGGGCAGTTTGGTCCATCAAAGCTTAAAATTCTCAGAACGACAAATATAGCGGAACGAGATTCTCCTCCTAAAACGTCAATTAATTGGGAACGGAGTGAGTATTAAGAAGGTAGTTAAAGATATTCAATTGTCTTGATTTTACATACAAAACATGTTACGGTTATTAATATATCCTCGTATTAAATGTGAAATAATTGTGCACTTGTATTTGTATTTGACAATGAGTAATTGATTAGGGGCATTTTTAATACAAGAATATTAAATGCAGTTATATTTAATGAGTTTTGGTAACTGATGAAATTTGCTTATAATTAAGGCCAAGTTGTCCTTTTTGCCACTTGATTGATCCACATTAAACACGAAAACTTAGGTACCAATAGCTCCCAGCTAACAATTATTGAAACACTTAAATAGGGTCATAAATGATTGCCCCGGTCATCCTATTAGTAATAGTATTGTTTTTAACAGTCTAACAACTTTTCGGGTATATTATTGCCTTTTGGAGTGATTGTTTGGTTACTTGATATTCTGTTAATGTGTTAATCTTTTTTCTTCTTGATTAATGAGGATCAAGTGGCAATACCATGAAAATTGAGTTTGATAAGGCATTGTAACACATGGTTTATTAGAATTAGACTAGCCATATCAATTGGTTTAGGGGACAGTAAGTTAAGGAGTATATTCTGATGTCATGCATTGGCAAGATAACCCTATTCGTTTGATATCATTTTCTTCATATGAATGTGTCTAAAATTGTTATAAATAGGGCGCACTACTCAACCTCGCACACGGGCATTTCTATTTTTTTTTGTTCATTTACATACCGCATGATGCCTAATGTGAAGAAAAACTTATCGGCTGCAATGAGCAGCAAGGATGAAGGGTTACTGTTGTTAAAAGCATCAATGAACTGAATGTATTAAATAAATGGTGCAAGTGTTTGTGATCATCAACATTAGTTTTTATTCATTGATCTGGATGCTTATGCATTTTTTTTATTATATTTCTTTCATGACGATGGGTTTCAGTATTTCTTTACGGTTGTATTTGTACTTGTCACATGTACTTTGTTGCTTTCTCTTAGCATAGTGTATCTATGAAGAAGTACTAATGTTATTTGTTGTATCTATTCTTTTTCTTTCTGCCCGTAGTTAAATAAGTCAGCTGAGCCAGAATCAGTTTTTGTGCTGAGGTAACTAAACATGCCAAAAGAGAGAAGAGACAGATCTGTTTCCTTAGATAGGTCGAGGGTATCTCCATTTCCATGTAGCTCCAGTTGTTCAAGACAATTGTTGCCCAAGAATTCACGGGAGAGTGAAGAAAACTTAAAAGAATGGGAGGATGCCCGATGCCCTGTCTGTATGGAACATCCTCACAATGCAATTCTCCTCATGTGCTCGGCACATGACAAGGGCTGCCGTCCTTATATGTGTGACACAAGCTATCGCCACTCAAACTGCTTTGACCAATTTCGCAAGTCATTTTCAGAATCCGATTCATCAATTTCTAACCCAGAAGAAGCTACAATACCAACTGCGCACACTGTAACTCCAACAATTATTTCACAGGACAACATAATTGATTTGGAAGAGGGATGGAGGGGTGAGGTGGGTCCCACATCTATGCCTTTTGAGAATCTAGAGAAGCCAAAGCTCGTGTGTCCTCTATGTCGCGGGCAGATAAACGGGTGGGTTGTTGTGGAGCCCGCCCGTGTGTTCATGAACGCGAAATCAAGAAGCTGCGCGAGTGAAACATGCGATTTCACTGGCACGTACACTGATCTAAGGAAGCATGCAAGATCGGTACACCCACTCGTAACACCGTCAGAGGCAGATCCGGAGAGGCAACGAGATTGGAGGAGGTTAGAAAGACAAAGGGATATTGGAGATTTGTTTAGTACACTTCAATCTTCCATTAGAGAGGAAGGTGTGGATGATAGTACCTTGATCTTTAATGATGGGAGTTTGCTGACCGTCTATTTTCTTGTTCGGGTTATTCGCCGCCCGACGAGTGGGGGATGTTCGAGGAGTACTAGAGCTCAAATGACTCTGAGAAGGAGAACGAGCACGAGGCATTGGGGGGAGAGCTTCGAGGGGGAATCAAGAGATGATGATGATGATAATAATGAGGCATCGGATGGAGGTTCAGGTCCTCGAGTGGTCTTTGAACGAAGTAGAAGACGACCCACTTCAGAAAATGACGAGTCATGAGTTGTGCCCCCCCCCCCCCCCGGAAAACAAAACATCAATCGCCTTGATTGATGTTTCGGCTTCAACGGTAAGTTTTGCTTATTTGTGGTTCATCGTTTTCCATTTATTTGGTACAGGACAAGCTTTCATTTTGATCCTTGCTTGTATAAGATGCTTTCAGGTGAAGGCGGATGATGGGATTATGCTGTTTTTTCCAGTCCGAGAGCTGGGGATGGTTGCTGATTGGAGTTGCAGAACTCATAGGAGAGAAGTGAAGACAACAGAAAATTGTAATTTTAATTTTAATTTTTTTTTATTTTTTTTTTTTAACTTGAATGAATTATTGGTGTACAAGTCTTTTCCGGGTGAATGAATCTTCAGTTTGTTTCCTGTTAATGTGCATTTGCATATGTTTTTACTCTAAATTGAATGTCAAAAAAAAAAAAAAAAAAAGATTTGTATCATGGGTAATACTCCCTCCCATTTGCCATTTTTCATTGTCCCAAAAAGTTTTCACATTTCTACTAATTTAGGCTTAAATGTGGATGAACACAATATGGCTAATGAAGGAAGTGTTCATATCTTAAAAAAATTGAATATTCAAATGTTATATCATTTTGGAACGGAGGAAGTATTAATATTGTCAGAGAGTTATTCAGGAGGGGGTTTCAATTATTCGACTTGGCTGTCAAAATCATTGAAAAAAAATTGAGAAATGATTTGTGGAACAAACAGTCTAAGTTCGATGTTGGACCTAACATTCAATTTCATGTATTTGATATTTATAAATTGTTTCTGGGTCCTCCTCCCACATGACAGCCATTATTGACTTTTTATTTTTAATATTTTTTTTTCATTTGTCAAAGGCTGAAAATTGTTTCTATTAAATATCTAGTATACTGTACTCCCTCCGTCTCAGCTCACTTGACACTTATTTCTATTTTGGGCTGTCCCAGCTCACTTGACACTTTCCAAAATAGCATACTTTTTATAATTTTATATTCACTCTACCCCACCACTCATTCTCTCTCTTTATTTTCCACCATTCAATTTATTCAACCAACATTACATTCTCTCTCTTCATTTTTTACCACACATTTTCTTTATTTTATTCATTCTCCTTAATTATTGTGCCCACCTCATGGGTGTCAAGTGAGGTGGACGGAGGAGTATACCTTGAAAACACAATATAATTTCCACTGTTGAAACTGTATTAGTGTATTACCTCCGTTCTCTATTTCAAATGAAGGTTCGGTTTTATTTTATCAAATTTTGGGACAAAGTAATTTTTTTTTTTAAGGATGACGTGGGACGTCTATGAGCGACTAGGCATGTATGGTAAGTATAATTCGTTGTATTAGGTTACAATGAGGAGGAATTTGTAATAGTCAAAGCCATAGATCTATAATAGATTCTATATGAATTTGTAAACTATGACAATTGCCTTAAAATGAATGATACTCCCTCCGTCCCATTTCAAATTACACAAAATCGTTTTTACACGAAAATTAAGGAAAAAATGGAAATGTGATTTGTTCTGAGTGTAAATAGTTTGGGCAGAGGAGAGAAAGTGAGGTAGGGAATAGTTAGTGGGTTAGTTGATATCAGGGGCGGATCTACAGTATATGGTGGGGGTGCAAGTGCACCGGCAGAATTTTCGTGATTAAGAAGAAAAAAAATGTATTTTTATGTTTTATAATGTAAATGCACCCCCATAAGGATAGATTATGTGTGTTGTGCTGGTGCTTAGTGCATTGAGTTTTTGCCTTAGAGGTGATGGGTTCAAAACGGGTACTACTATATACAAGGCATGGATTTTACAAGGCATGGAGAAATGACCAAAATACCCTCATATATATACTGAAGAAAAAAAAATTCCCCTCTTTCCCCATTTCAACAGTTCGTCTTCTCCCTCTCTCTCTCTCTCACGGCGACATCCATCCACCGGCACCTCAACAATCCGACCACCACCACCATACACAACCACAAATGAAGCCAAACAAGCTCCCTATCACCGGTGGAAAGTCCGGAGCCGCCTCTTCTACCGCCGCTCCAAAAGTAATCCTAATTTCTAAACCTAAATTTCAATTTGAAAACCCAACTATAATTTCTAAACATAAATTATATAACGCTTAAATGTTGTGTACACCTATCCAAAATGGTTCTAATTGTGATTTGGTAACACAAATTGGGGTTTTTTGTTTGAATTGGTTACGAATTTGTGGGTGTATAATCTGGACATGTCGGGTGTGTTTTGTATGAACACACACGAGATGCTTGTCCACATTTAATGTATTAGCACAAGAAATGTAAACTGATGAATCAGTTTACCTTTCGTGTGCCAATACACGAAATGTTGGTGAGCATTTCGTGTTTAAGCACACGAGATACTTTCCACATTTCGTATATTAGAACACGAAATGTAAACTGATTCATCAGTTTACATTTCGTGTGCTAATACACGAAATGTGGACAGGTATCTCGTGTGCTTAAATACGAAATGCTAACCAACATTTCGTGTATTAGCACACGAAATGTATACTGATTCTTGAAAAACTAGAAATGTTGCTTATTTATTGTCTCTTATTTAATTTTTTGTAGGGACGTAAACCTGCGACTGCCTCTAATAAAAAGAGGAAGGCCGAGGAGGCAGCTGCAGTTAGAGGAGATGCACGTACCAAAAGAAGCACGGCAAGAATGTCTTGATTGAGCAAGTTGTGGAAGATGAGACAGATAGTGAGGGTACAGATTCTAGTACGGGGTCGGAGGAGGATTCATCTTCTGGTACTCGTTCCCGAGGTGCATCTGTGCATGAGGCACAGGATTCTGGTGATGAGGAGGAGGAGGAGGAGGTGGAGGAGAGTTTATCTGTGAGGCCTCGCAAGAGGCGGGAGGCACGGGCCAGAAAGGGGAAAGGGGCTAAGGATGAACAGTGGGAGGTTAAGAGTAATCCCGGTGGCGGCCCGGAGGTGGTTGAGTTGTTGTACGGGTTTGGTCATCACCGAGCCCGTAAGATCTGGGAGAACGCTACTTGTGAGCCGGTGTTGAAGCGGCAAACCAGGCAGCAGATTCTAGATAAGTAAGTATATGATTTGTTTATTAAATAGTTTTATTATTTGTTGTTAGTGTTTAAACCTCCTCTGTTCCAGAAAAACAGTCCCATTTTGACTTTTTTTTGTTTTAAAAAAAAATAAAAAAAATAATAAAATGAGACTGTTTTTCTGAAACAGAGGGAGTATTAATTTTAATGTTTTGTTTGGAATCAACAGGTTCTCGCCTGCTCTTTACCGGAGGATGATAGAGCTTGGTGGGCTCGTGTTGAGCGTACGGGCCTCCATTGCCTACATGATTCTACCATTCGCCGGTCTAGCATAGTGCTCCTAACGGCGTTTGTGGAACGGTGGTCTCCCGAGACCAATACCTTCCACATGCCGTGGGGGGAGATGACGATCACTATGCATGACGTCACTCATATCCTAGGTATATTCTTGTTTGTTGTGTATTTTTTTTTATCAATTTCATAAATTTTATCAATTTCATAAATTTTATCAATTTTATTAATTATTTCATTTTCAATTTATAGGTATCAGCTGTTCAGGTGGCCCTGTTACGAAGGTGGTTCCAGAGCCTAACGTAGCCGGTATCAGGGCACGCCTTAATGCCTGTCGGAAGGGCACGACGTACTCTTTAGATGGCCTCCGCCGTTGCTTTGAGACCCCTTCCGACATGACCAACGACGAGCGTGCTTCCACGTACATCATGTTCCTCCTGGGCTCCACGCTGTTCGTGGACAAGACCTAGGATAAGATGCCCTCAGACTACCTTTCATTGTGCGTGGATATTGATAGAGTGAGGGATCTCTCCTGGGGGACAGCTGCGTTGGTATACCTATACCGGCGTCTAGATATGGATGCAAGCAGATTGGTGGTTGTTTGAGTCTTTTAGAGGTAATATTTAACAATCATTTAATAATTACAACATGTATTTATTGTTATAACATTGTTTACTTATTTATTTCATACATTTGCAGGCCTGGATATACGAGTACTTTCCGGTTTTCCGGAGAGATATTGACCCCTCATGGAGGGAGGGCCAGCCGAGAGCTCGTAGATGGGTACGTACTGATACGTCCGGAAGGGAAATGCCCCATCTATTGAAGTTCCGGTACACCCTGGATACGATGACGGTTGATAGGGTGAGTTAGTTATATTTAAAGTTTTACAAATTGTTATACTTGTTATTTCTGTTGACGTTGTCTAACAAATTCATTTTTAGGTTTGTTGGACTCCCTACGGTACTACCCAGAGGCGCTTTTGCCGGTCTCATACTTCCGTGGGGTTTTTCGATCCAGAGCGTCGATGGGGGCCATCCGTGAGCGCATCTGATCCTGTTATTTCTCAGTATATGCAGTGGTTTCTGGCTAGGACTCAAGTTCGGATTACAAATCCGAATCATGATGCCCTAGTTAACGTTCCACCTCCGCCTAGGGTTGTAGAGGCACGTGATATACTACTTCCGATGCTCACGGATGACAGGATACCCGCGGATGTAATAGATCAGATTAGACGGGCGCACGAGCTATTAGGAGGTCCCTTTTAGGTACTATTTCCATTTTTATTATCACATTTTCAATTTTTTAGGGATTTGATTCTTTATTGTTTCAGTTACGGGACGGAGGTTGTCAACTAATGATTTGTAACCTTTAATTTCAGGTTGGAGAGAGTATGCCCCATGTTAGAGACGAGTGATGATTTGGTAGTTTATGATTTGGTAGTTTATGTTTTGGGATATGTTAATTTGGGATACATTGTTTCAGTTTGTGATTACATACATTTGGTAGTTTTTGTTATGGTTTGTAATTTTAGGATATGTTTGTAAATTCTGGTTACAAAACAAGTTTATGTTTTGGGATTTGTTAATGAATGATTTGTGATTCTGGTTTGATGTATTGGGATCTGTTTGTTTCAGTTTGTGTTTCAGTTTGTTTGTTTCAGTTTCTGTTTTTTTTCCAGTAAAAGATACCATCTCGTGTGCTTATACACGAGATGGTATAAAGCATCTCGTATAAATACATACGACATGTTTTCATTCATGTCGTATGAACCCATACGACATGTAGTCATTCTTGTCGTATGAACACACACGAGATCCATTGTTTCTATGTAATTAGTGTATTTCGTGTGAAAAAAACACGATTTGTTGTGGTTAACTCGTGTAAAGTTCATACGACCTGAACACATATAACTCGTGTATATCCACACGAGATACAAATAACCCAGAAAAAAAAAAACAGAATTACATACATCATTTAATACCAAAAATTCAAAGGCCAAAACAAGAATTTCAATACTACATCAAGTGATCCAAAAATAATAGTACCAATACACTATACACATAAACTATGGCCTATTTCCTGCAATTCTTGCTTCGTTCGCCATAATTGAGAGTCGGTTGAATGTTTCTATCCGAGTTCTGTATGGCATGATCAGGTTACTACGCTTGGATCACGTCGATCCTCCCAATATAGTGCTACTGATGGTATCGGGTAATCACTATCGGACATGTGCAGCTGCAAAAGTAATTAAATAGTCAAATATAACAAATTTAAAAAAAGATATTTAATATAACGAATGTAAATAAGATAGTTAAATATAACGAATTGAAGTATCATACCAATATAAAATGGGTTCCCACATGTCCCAACACAAGTGTGTCTGTGGGTGGTCATGTTCCTTGTGGTACAGTCACTGGTAGGCATGTGAAGCCAGCGGTTTGCGAGTACGAGACAAACACCACATTATACACCGTGGCAATGATGTGCCCTATCTCTGGGAGTATCAACCAATAATATTCCGAACAAGGTGAGGCATAGTGAGCAATGCGACTATAGAGCTCGTCCATATCTCTCCAAGGCATAACTCTCTCATAAGCTCGCGGCGATGAAGCAGCTCCTTGGCACAATCTGAGCGCACTCTTTGCCACATCTCCTTAGTTCCGTATATTTGCGCTGCTACTGCTCTATATCCACAATTTCCATCACCCATCACATCTGTGAAGCCATCAATAAATGGGACAATGATAGGTGTAATCAACATCCTATACCCAGAAGTATATATCATTTGACTTGTCCATTTCACGACCTCGTCCCCACCCACGTCCCCGACCTCGACCTCTACCTCTCCCACGACCTGAAGCAGCTAGTGGTGGAAGAGATGTAGGAGTAGTAGGGCTAGATGGTGTAGTGTTTGAAGCTGATTTCGGATTGGGTGACTCCCGCGACATCAAACCTGATTGGGTTGATGCAATAAATGAAGATCTAGACCTGCTGCTAGTGGAGGGTGTGTAGTGGGGACTCCAAAATGTCTGTCGGTACGCTCCCAATCTGATATTACTCTACAACTGGTGGTCCGGAGTTTATTTGCCTTTGAAATATGATCCGGCTCAGAAGCATCTCCGGTTTGTGGATGTAGCCCTTCATTTATCGTTTGGAATAACCTTCTCTTACCGGTGCAGGTGCGTTCTGCAGTTCATTCAACACAACTTCAAAATCAGGCCCAGTTGGACATTATTCTAGTTCAATGTCCAACTTCTTCCAGAAAGCATGAATCGAGGACAACTCTATCCGGCCCCCAGACTTTGTATGCATGCAATCTCGTGACTACATGGAAGTCCATGTGTTCGCCTCAAGTAACACCCACAATCTGAAGCATCCATGACATTACCCCCTATAACGACTCCGCTTTTCTTTGATGATGCCCAAGGCTGCCTTTGACACTCGCCCCAATATGTCGTGATACATATCACATGTCTTCATATCATTTGGAATTCTGCTCTTTGATTGCTCCATACTAGCTTTGATTGTTGTATTTGGATTTCCATAATCTCATGAGCCTTTTTGAACAATGTGTCAAAAGTAGAAGAAGCACTCCCCAAGGCCTTCTTCAACCTGTTATGCTCACTCTCAGCCCTGTTCGTGGTGTGGGTTCCGAAGTGTAGTAACTGATCTGTGTGCATGGACAAAATACTCATAGAGTATGGACCAATCCATGTCTCCCGGAGGTAGGTCAATAAATCAGGATAAGAGCTGTAATGATCGCAAAACAATTGCGAACGGGTGTCCCACTCTTCGCGAGTAGCGGCTGATATTGCAAAATTGAATCTCTTCATGAATGATAGTGCGAACTCCGGGCTACTAGTTCTACCCAACGCCCTCTTCTAACATTGACTTCGATATGCCTTCGACATAAATGGTGTGCGGTCTCGGGAAATACCATTTGGACAGCATTATGAAAGCCAAGTCACATCAGTTAAGAAAACTGTTGGCATGTGGGGAGTATGAAAAAGACTTTGCAAATTCTTGAGTGCCCACGTGTAATTCTCAGTCTTCTCATTTGGAGAAACGCATATGCAATTGTGAAATTCTTCCCCGTTGAAGTAAATCCTATAATCTTAAGAATGCATTCCATAGCAGTTGGTGTTGTAAGTGCGTCACCTTGTACTACATATGGAAAATAGTTAAGCATATCCGATGCTCGTGGGTGAGAGAAGAATATGTCACCGATCATGTCACTCTCATCGGCTTTCCTCATGAAGACGATATATTCCTTATCCTCGAGTAATTTTATGAATTGTTGAAGAGAGGATCTCCCTTGTCGTTCTTGTGACTTGCATTTGTGAGGGCATTGTGGAGGTGTTTCGGAGTACTCACGTTCTTCTCATCCTTCCTCTTTAACATTGTTAGAATGTTATTTGGACGCACCGAAGACTGACTTGTGCTACACACCTCCTCATATTCAGAACTTGTCAATTTACCCAACGGATGACCTTCGGGATACATTGGAAAGCATGATTATGGAACCATTCTTCACAACGTAACCCATAACCCATCACCCCTTTCTTTGGCCCGGATTTCAAAATTACACCCAATCTTCTTCGTACTAGTCAACCTCACATCCTTAGTTTTTCCGGACATGTACTTGCCACCAAAATGGCATACAATCTTCGCGTAGCCTAAGATCTTGCCACTTGTCTTCCTCAAATCTCCTATAGAAAGGGTTATATTTTGACGGGCCGCGATATCCCGTACGTGTTGTGGAGAATTTGGTGGCAAACCTTCTTCTTCAAAAATATATTCCACAAGATCAAGATCAATGTGATCATAAAGACTTGGAGAATGTTGTGGAGAATCCATAATATGGTGTTAGATGATTTGAGAATTAATGAAATAATGGTATAAATTTATGGGTGTTAAGACTTGGAGAATGGGGATTGTGGAGTATATCAATGCTGCATGGGTGTACAGCAATGGTGTTTCTCTGTAGGGTTAAGTGGTCTGCGTGTTATCGTGTTTTATGTAAGTGTTCAGGGTGTATCTCGTGTGTTGTTATACCGAGATACTATGAACATGCCGTGTAAAGTCACACGATATAGTCTTTTTTTTCTGGTAATTATATCGTATGAACAATACACGAGATATAACTTTTAATTTCGTGTGTTGTTCATACGAAATGTCTTCATACATGTCCGTGTATTACCACACGACACACCTTATCATAAAAAAAAATTATAAATAAATGTGGTAGTTATATGATATTGTATGATGTTGGTTCAATCTTATATGTAATCATGTGGTTGTTTTCCAACTTATTATAACAAGAAACATATAATCTTTTTAACAAATATGATAATTTCAAATATATAATCTTGAGTAGTTGGTATTCCTCTAATGTACAACTTATCATTAATCTCGTTTTGTAAATCATCGAAAAACTCGTTATATAATCATGGTTTAATTAACTCATTATATATAATCTTGATTAGAAATATAACCCATATTCATTAATTTAACATAGTATATGCACATCATAACATCGTTTTGTTAGTTGATAAATAAAGTGGTATCACTTTAAACCTAATGAATGTGATAGGTTATATATGATATTGTATTATGCATTATAACATGTTTAATTACCTCTTTAATATAAT
>JAOWBW010000260.1:1304383-1356755 GCA_026119855.1 Campanula takesimana | reverse complement strand
ACTCACATTCCTAGAATCATACTCATGATTCTTGTGATTGTCTATTCCGGCATTGGGTTCTTTAGGAATAGGCCCATCAAGAATGTACAACCCATCTTCTTGCCTTAGAACATTCTAGGCTCAGGATCCAATCCATGAAGTTTGTACCATTCTCTTTGAAGCTCATCCTTCTAAAGGATTGATCGCAACGAAGTTTTGTTGTCATTATCTACAACTCATGCAAAATTTCAAAATTTTACAAGTACCAATCTCATTAAAGAGATAAATATGTATTTTCCAAAAATACTCCCACTAAATTATATAACCTTCATATACATCCAATGTATAATATATTTGAATGGGTTAACATCCAACTTAATTAATTTTAAGTTCCGCTATGGCGGATTACACAAAATCAAATTAATTAGGTAGACAACCCTGTCAATCATATCTCATATGACTCTTAGATCCTTTTATGAGATTCTTTTGAAATCGGCTAAGATCCAACTTTAATTTAACTTGAGTCCACGGAGGCGGAACGCTCAAAACCAATTAATTAGGTAGACAATTTCTTGTCAATCATATCTCATATGATTCTTAGGGATCCAATTTTAAAAGCATGTTTAATCTCATCTTTGCCTAAGACCCAAAACTGTTTTGACGCCTAATTAAGTCCAACCATTTTAACGCATAGAAAACTCTTATTCACTCATCTTGCTCATACAAAGATAAAATCAATGCACCTCGCTTTGGCGAGCCCACATGAAAATACCCGTGTACTTACAAGTAATTTAATCATGGTATGGCAAAAAGGACTTAAAAATTTCTTGAAGGTTCATCACATATAGCATACAACACATTTATGAGCACATAAGATAAACATGTTACGCATCAAGTTTAGCCACTAAATTAATCTCCATTAATTTAAGCACAATAATTTATGTTTCATTAGTTCTCTATAATTATGAGGATGAGACCTTTTCAACTTTGGTCGTTATTTCCAAATCAAGACAACAAGAAGTGCGGTCGAACTAAGCCGTTAGGCAACCACAATCCCGCACTAATTCAAGAAACCAAGAAAGTAGTCCATGTGGCTGAAACTAAGCAATAGATGGTCTCGATGAACGTAGGCCAATTGCATTCACAATTCCACATGGATCTCCAATCATTGAATCAAGAACTTTGTTTCTCAATTTTAGCAATTATGAACTCTTCATAAATTCTAACTTCGTTTTATCTATGAAACTTTGATTGCGATCAAGTTTGGGAAACACAATCTCGATGAACGTAGATTAGCCATCCAAACCTTGAACCATCTTGGAATCACAAGACTAAAACAAATAGGAAAATCAAGCCCCCAAGATCCACACCCAAACCAACTACCCAAAACCCATTCCAGATCAGCAGGTCTGGCCTAGTTTGTTACTGGTTTGGTTGGACCTCTCGAAAATTCCAAATTCAGATTTTCACCAAAATCAGAACAGAAATCTGGTGACTGTGCGGCCGCCAGAAGGCACTGTGCGGTCGCCCAAAAGTGTGGGGCCGCACACGTGATATGTGCGGTCGCCCAAGTTGATCAGAAGGAATTTTTAAGTTTCGAAATTTGTCTCAAAAGTTTTTCCCCGATTATTAAAACCATGATCCAATCAGAATTAATAATCAAACAATTCAGAATCCATCATAATATTTATTGCGATTGAATCGTGCGATTAAAGTGTTAAAACAATAAACCACATAAAATCACATAACACATAAACATCATATAATCCAATATTCATATCATGCTTGGCATAAACAATTTATATACACACAACATGATCTAGTATTGAAATAATCAACATGAACGGGGCTCTGATACCACTGTTGGGTTTCGTAGTCACATGCTCAGCGGAATTAAGCATTTAAAGTTTAATGAAACCCAAAGCCCATAGATCCATTCATATGATTAAGTCAAATACAACAATAGAATACTAGAATACTACCCCTTGATGCCTTTGATTTTGCAACCTTGAATTCGATAGAGACTGAAAACTTGATCACGATCATAGTAATAATCACGAACGTTGAAGATGATAAGTTTCACCCTCTAGCGGTATCCACACCACGAACGAATATCAAGAACACTTGATCTTGGTTGCTAGACCGAATTATGAAACACGTTTTCATAATTAAATATGAACTATATGGAATTTTCTTTGTGTATAATTTTGTTCTTCAATCTAGGATTTCTTAGAACAAAATAAAACCCTCTCAAACTCTTTGGAGGCTTGCACAAACATTAGGTCTGAGTTATGGCCGAATTCTGATGTTTATACACAAGTAAGACCTATTCCAAATAGGAAACTTGTGTTAAAACCCGTCCAAAATTCGATTCCGAATCAAATTAGGAATCTGCCCCCGACAGCACTGTGCGGCCGCCCAAACCAAGGCGTGCGGCCGCCCGGTTTTCTGTGCGGTCGCCCAGTCTTTCCGTGCGGTCGCCCATAGAGCCTAGATGGCCAGAAAATCCAATTTTCCAAAATTTCCAATATAGTCCTTATTTAGGATTCGTTCTATTGTGTGTGACCCTCTAGGATTATACTAAGTTGGCAATGAGTTCAAACATGAAACCATAAGATATGATTAGGTTCTAGCAAACCGTCATACCTACCCAAATAGTATAACTAGATACAAGTTCGCATTCCTTTTAGAACATGTCATAATCCCTTTGTCCACGATGTCATTGAACACAAGTCATGGTCAACAAGTCAACTTGTATTGTTCAATACTTTATCGATTCTGAATATGTTGATAATCCAAATGACATTGATCCAATCAATCCATTTGAGTTTGGCCAAACATTTCATCAACATCATTCCTTCGAGGGGGCCAAGCTTGACATCTCTCCGAAGAGGGACAAATCCATTTGGCTTATTATTGTTCCCTACGTGAATCCAATCATGCCAATCATACCCTTTATAACTACCGTGTTAAGGCAGCGTTTGAATATGCCAAACATAATCTTCATCAAGTGGAAGACTATAATAACTTCATGTCTAAGGATTCAAATGACATAACTAATATGAGATTTATATATGACATAGACCATGACATAAATCTCATACAGCGGGTCATGTCCAGTACCTTGTTCCAAACAAGTACCCATAAATCTAACATGATCATCCCATGATCATTTAGCCTTTATACTAGTGCTTAACAAGCTCTAGGGACGGAGATTATTATAAGCAAACACGAGCCATAATAATAATCTTATTATCTCTTTATCATTATGAATAAAATGATAACTTACACAACGTTTAACAAACGTGCCTAGGGCACCAACACCAACAATCTCCCACTTGCCCTAAGCCCAATTTCCTAGGTATCCAATACCCATGGACCTAACATGACCATCATGTCTTAGCTTGTGGAAGTCCCATTGTTTAGCGTGTCCGCAACGTTATCATTACTTGGTACTTTGCATATATTTACGTCTCCCTTATCAACGATTTCTCGAACGATAAGAAAACGCCTAAGTATGTGTTTGGATTTAGGATGTGCCCTTGGTTCCTTTGCTTGATCAATAGCACCATTATTATCACTAATAAAGTCTATTGAATTAGAAATACTAGGAACCATCTTAAGTTCACCAATGAACTTCTTAATCTAAACAACTTCCTTTGCAGCATCTAATGCAGCAATATACTTAGATTTTAGTCGTAGAATTAGTGACTGTACTCTTCTTGGAACCATTCCAAGTTACAGCTTCACTATTATTTATAAAACTCGATTGCGATTTCTACCATTTTTGTCGGTTTGGAAGCATGCATCCGTGTATCCATATACATCGAGATCATCTTCCATCCCTCCATAGGATCACAACAATTCTTTAGTCCTTCTAAAGTACTTTAATAATTGTTTCACAGCCATCCAGTGATTCTCACCGGTTGTCGGATTAATATCTACTCGTCATGCTCCAAGCATTTAGATATATCCGGCTTAGTACTTATCATGGTATGATGGATCCAATTGCCGAAGCAAGATGGCATCCCATTCATTCTTCACATGCTCATCATTTGTCTCAGGACATTTGAGTCTTTGCATAGAAAACTTCATGTAACATTAACAACCGTCCTCTCTCAGAATTTTCCTTGCGGAATCTTCTAATGACTTTGTCAATGTATGTACTTTGGCTTAATCAATTAGCTTCTTCGATCTTATCTCTATAGATCTTAATGCCAAGGACATATGCAGTTTCATCCATATTCTTTATTGCGAAACATTTTCTTAACAAAGTCTTTGCAGACTAACGTGTAGGAATTTCGTTTCCAATGAGCAATATGTCATCCACATATTTAATTTAAGGAATATCACTATGCTCCCACTAATCTTCTTGTATATACAAGGTTCATCTTCGTTATTGATCAAGTCAAGCTCTTTTGATTTATCAAAACGGAGATTCAACTCCCACAATTTTGCTTTAATGCATCCAATGGATTTTTGCAACTTTCATAATTTATCAGAATTTTCTTTGACTGTCAAAACCTTTAGGTTGTATCCAATACATCCTTAAGTGAGTTCCCGTTGAGGAACACTTGTTTTGACATCATTTTGTCAATTTTCATATTCCAAATATGAACATGTGACTACGAGAATTCTAGTAAATTTCTTTGCTATCCATGTAAAATTTTCTCCAAGAAAACTCATTCCTCTCTTTTGGTTTTTACACCTTAGGTTAGAATGATCAAGTTCCAAACTTGATTATTACACATGGGTTGCCTTTTAGATTTCATGACTCCAAGTCATTAATCTAAATATGTGGAGTTGACATTGCATCTTTGACAGATGGTAAATACTTCATTCCAAATGAACTTTACCTCAACACTTTCTATTTCGAAATATCCAATATTTCTTGCAATAGATTGTGTCCTATCACATACGCAAGTTCTTGTATATCTTTTGAACGGACTTTTCACGACTCATTGTGAAAACTTGTTCAACTTCCATCTTAGGTTAAAATATATATTTTTAAGTCTCGAACCATTCGAGATACATTTACTCCCACTGATTCTTTTAGAGATAAACCATTTATCTAGAAAAGTATCATCATAATCAACAAACCATTTGTTTCTTATGAGTAAAATATATCCTCAAGTTTCCTTAGGATATTCTATGAAAGTATATTTATTAGATTTAAATGTGAGTGTGTCCCAGACAGCTCCTTTTCAAAAGGTCTCAACATCTTAAACCTTTATGAAAGACAAACCGAGTTTTCTTTCACCATTTAACCCCTTCTGATGGAACTCAAATTAGTGTAGTCATAGCGGTTTGTAATACATAACCCCAAAATTAATAATGGAAGATCAATTTGACTTTATCATCTAATGAACCATATCCAATATGGTTCTTGTACTTCCACGTAGACACATCATTTAGAATGGTGTTCTTAGTGAAGTTAATCGTGAAACTATTTCACAACTTTAATGATGATTGTCAAATTCTTGGTTAAATTATTCATCATCGTGATCCAATCAGAATCTTTGAATAGTTTTGCCAAGTTACCAAAATTCTCTTTTAGCATTGCTTCTTATGCACCATACACATCAAAATGTATTAGGTCAATTAAGATATTAGCCTTTTACCAATCATAGTAAAAAATATCTTGGTCCAAGTAAATAAGATTTGCATAAATCATGTGATTCCAAATCATATGAAAACTCCGTCCCATGAAATTTAGATATGCATCTTTTATTTATTTGATCAAAACAATAATGCATAAAGAATTTTAATTATTTATGTTATAGCCTTTATTACTTTGTTCTTCAAGATTTAGGATATAAGATTTATTTATATGATAACACAATAAAGTAAATCATAATAAATAAAGCACTTTTCTTATTCCAAACAAGAAATTAATATCCTTCATTATCTTTTAACAAAATAATGTTTTCTACTTCATCAGTAAAGTCACTTTACAAGTGTTCTACAAACAATGTTGCAACCATTGCATCATTACCGTTTGTAGATAAAACTTTACTATAAGTAGTCTTTCATTTTACTAATTATTCTGGTATCCAATACCCAATAATTAAATTTAGAAAGAATAATTTATAACATAAAATTTCCAAGTGGTAGTCCCACTACCATTCCTTTTATTGATCATCCAGAATTTTGACTACAATTCTAAATGGTCAATCCAATTGCCATTTTTACCAAATTGCATCAATTAGAGTTATTATTTTAACCATAATTATTTCTTTTAGGTTTGACAACTCTTGTCTTACCTTTCTTTTGGCACTTGGCCCTTTTCCTTATGAACCATGAGCTCTGGAGAACCATTCTCCAATATCTTCATCTTCGCAGTTTTTAGCATGTTAATGTAATTCGAAGAAATTCTTATTCATTCTAAACATGTTATAGTCCATCACAAAGTGATTATAACTCTTAGTCAATGAATTAAGAATAAGATCCATGGCTAGCTCCAATCCAATTGGACTCCCAAGTTTCTCAAGATGCTCTTTGTAACCAATATCTTAAGCATGTGAGGTTCCACTTATTACCCTTTACTCCTTTTGCAAGAAGTGAATGCAATAATGGTTTTATACCTCTCTTGTTTAGATTGCTCTTTGAAACATGTAACTCAACTCCACGCCTATCCAATAGGCTTCCACAAGTTCCAAACTTTGTTGGAGTTTAAGAACACATAATCGTGAGCATGCGACAACTCACATTCCTAGAATCATACTCATGATTCTTGTGATTGTATATTCCGGCATTGGGTTCTTTAGGAATAGGCCCATCAAGAATGTACAACCCATCTTCTTGCCTTAGAACCATTCTTAGGCTCAGGATCCAATCCATGAAGTTTGTACCATTCTCTTTGAAGCTCATCCTTCTAAAAGATTGATCGCAACGAAGTTTGTTGTCATTATCTACAACTCATGCAAAATTTCCTAAATTTTACAAGTACCAATCTCATTAAAGAGATAAATAATGTATTTTCCAAAAATACTCCCACTAAATTATATAACCTTCATATACATCCAATGTATAATATAATTTGAATGGGTTAACATCCAACTTTAATTTAATTTTAAGTCCGCTATGGCGGATTACACAAAATCAAATTAATTAGGTAGACAACCCTGTCAATCATATCTCATATGACTCTTAGATCCTTTTATGAGATTCTTTTGAAATCGGGCTAAGATCCAACTTTAATTTAACTTTGAGTCCACGGAGGCGGACCGCTCAAAACCAAATTAATTAGGTAGACAATTTCTTGTCAATCATATCTCATATGATTCTTAGGGATCCAATTTTAAAAGCATGTTTAATCTCATCTTTGCCTAAGACCCAAAACTGTTTTGACGCCTAATTAAGTCCAACCATTTTAAACGCATAGGAAACTCTTATTCACTCATCTTGCTCATACAAAGATAAAATCAATGCACCTCGCTTTGGCGAGCCCACTTGAAAATACCCGTGTACTTACAAGTGTTTTAATCATGGTATGGCAAAAAGGACTTAAAACTTTCTTGAAGGTTCATCACATATAGCATACAACACATTTATGAGCACATAAGATAAACATGTTACGCATCAAGTTTAGCCACTAAATTAATCTCCATTAATTTAAGCACAATATTTATGTGTCATTAGTTTCTCTATAATTATGAGGATGAGACCTTTTCAACTTTGGTCGTTATTTCCAAATCAAGACAACAAGAAGTGCGGTCGAACTAAGCCGTTAGGCAACCACAATCCCGCACTAATTCAAGAAACCAAGAAAGTAGTCCATGTGGCCGAAACTAAGCAATAGATGGTCTCGATGAACGTAGGCCAATTGCATTCACAATTCCACATGGATCTCCAATCATTGAATCAAGAACTTTGTTTCTCAATTTTAGCAATTATGAACTCTTCATAATTCTAACTTCGTTTTATCTTTGAAACTTTGATTGCGATCAAGTTTGGGAAACACAATCTCGATGAACGTAGATTAGCCATCCAAACCTTGAACCAATCTTGGAATCACAAGACTAAAACAAATAGGAAAATCAAGCCCCAAGATCCACACCCAAGCCAACTACCCAAAACCCATTCCAGATCAGCAGGTCTGGCCTGGTTTTGTTACTGGTTTGGTTGGACCTCTCGAAAATTCCAAATTCAGATTTTCACCAAAATCAGAACAGAAACTGGTACTGTGCGGCCGCCCAGAAGGCACTGTGCGGTCGCCCAAAAGTGTGCGGCCGCACACGTGATTATGTGCGGTCGCCCAAGTTGATCAGAAGGAATTTTTAAGTTTCGAAAATTTGTCTCAAAATTGTTTTTCCCCGATTATTAAAACCATGATCCAATCAGAATTAATAATCAAACAATTCAGAATCCATCATAATATTTATTGCGATTGAATCGTGCGATTAAAGTTGTAAAACAATAAACCACATAAAATCACATAACACATAAACATCATATAATCCAATATTCATATCATGCTTGGCACATAAACAATTTATATACACACAACATGATCTAGTATTGAAATAATCAACATGAACGGGGCTCTGATACCACTGTTGGGTTTCGTAGTCACATGCGCAGCGGAATTAAGCATTTAAAGTTTAATGAAACCCAAAGCCCATAGATCCATTCATATGATTAAGTCAAATACAACAATATGAATACTAGAATACTAACCCTTGATGCCTTTGATTTTGCAACCTTGAATTCGATAGAGACTTGAAAACTTGATCACGATCATAGTAATAATCACGAACGTTGAAGATGATAAGTTTCACCCTCTAGCGGTATCCACACCACGAACGAATATCAAGAACACTTGATCTTGGTTGCTAGACCGAATTATGAAACACGTTTTCATAATTAAATATGAACTATATGGAATTTTCTTTGTGTATAATTTTGTTCTTCAATCTAGGATTTCTTAGAACAAAATAAAACCCTCTCAAACTCTTTGGAGGCTTGCACAAACATTAGGTCTGAGTTATGGCCGAATTCTGATGTTTATACACAAGTAAGACCTATTCCAAATAGGAAACTTGTGTTAAAACCCGTCCAAAATTCGATTCCGAGTCAAATTAGGAATCTGCCCCCGACAGCACTGTGCGGCCGCCCAAACCAAGGCGTGAGGCCGCCCGGTTTTCTGTGCGGTCGCCCAGTCTTTCCGTGCGGTCGCCCACAGAACCTAGATGGCCAGAAAATCCAATTTTCCAAAATTTCCAATATAGTCCTTATTTAGGATTCGTTCTATTGTGTGTGACCCTCTAGGATTATACTAAGTTGGCAATGGGTTCAAACATGAAACCATAAGATATGATTAGGTTCTAGCAAACCGTCATACCTACCCAAATAGTATAACTAGATACAAGTTCGCATTCCTTTTAGAACATGTCATAATCCCTTTGTCCACGATGTCATTGAACACAAGTCATGGTCAACAAGTCAACTTGTATTGTTCAATACTTTCTCGATTCCGAATATGTTGATAATCCAAATGACATTGATCCAATCAATCCATTTGAGTTTGGCCAAACATTTCATCAACATCATTCCTTCGAGGGGCCCAAGCTTGACATCTCTCCGAAGAGGGACAAATCCATTTGGCTTATTATTGTTCCCTACGTGAATCCAATCATGCCAATCATACCCTTTATAACTACCGTGTTAAGGCAGCGTTTGAATATGTCAAACATAATCTTCATCAAGTGGAAGACTATAATAACTTCATGTCTAAGGATTCAAATGACATAACTAATATGAGATTTATATATGACATAGACCATGACATAAATCTCATACAGCGGGTCATGTCCAGTACCTTGTTCCAAACAAGTACCCATAAATCTAACATGATCATCCCATGATCATTTAGCCTTTATACTAGTGCTTAACAAGCTCTAGGGATGGAGATTATTATAAGCAAACACGAGCCATAATAATAATCTTATTATCTCTTTATCATTATGAATGAAATGATAACTTACACAACGTTTAACAAACGTGCCTAGGGCACCAACACCAACATATATATCATGTCAGTTTGTTTCTAAACAGGTATTGTTCCTGTTTCCCGTTAGTTTCTTGTTTCTTGTTAGTTACGCGCACCAGGTTCGAGGTTCTATTAGGGGATCCCGGGACTTGGGGCGTGTCATATAGCCCTACCTGTTGACCTACCAAAACTCTCTAAAACTTTCTTGATGTATCTTTTCTGGGATAAGAACAATTTTCGTTTGGCTCTTTCTCTATAGATCTCTATACCCAGAATTTTCTTCGCGTTACCCAAATCCTTCATCTCAAACTCTTCGACCAATAAGCCTTTCATCTTCTGAATCTCTGACTTCTTGACTGCTGTTATCACATAGCTGTCAAATCTCTTGTACCACTACCTAGGCGATTGCTTCAACCTAAACTTGATCTTCCTTACCAGGAACTTGGAATCCTTCTGGATTTGTCATGTATATCTCTTCTAGTTGCTCAATCTCTAAACCCCTTTGTGCTACTATTGCTAGCAACACTCTGATCGAAGTGTGTCTGACCACTGGTGAGAAGATATCATAATAGTCCACCCCTTCTCTCTGTGTGAAACCCCTTGCAACAATGCGAGCTTTATACTTGACCCCTTCTGCCGGTAACATCCCTTCCTTTTTCTTGAAGATCCACTTGCAAGTCACAATATTTTTGCCTTATGGTCAACTCCCAAGTCTGATTCATGTGAAGAGACTTCATCTCATCACCCATAGCCGCATACCACTGAGATGACTCTGAACATGTATCTGCTTCCTTGAAAGTAAAAGGCTCCCTAAGAGCGGGCTCCACTTCCTCAGCAACCTACAGTGCATAAGACACCAAGTCTTCAAATCCATACCTCTCCGGAGGCTTCTCGAGATTAGCTCTTCTAGACCTTCCTTGTGCTAACACATGTTCTTTGGGAACTGAACTTGAATTTTTGGTGCTTCAGTCTCTGTCTCTGTCTCTGTTGGTGGATCCTTATCAACATCTGACTGTGGGACAACTAACTTTTCATTATCTTGTTGTTCCACCTGTTTTTCAACATCTGACTGTGGGACAACTAACTCTTCAGTATCTTGTTGCTCCACCTGTTTATCAACACCGCCAACACTTGAAATAATCATGGTTTTACCAGTCCATACCTCATAGGGAACTTTGAGGCCAATACCGGCGTGAGCTCCACGATTAATCAAGTAACATGCTGTACTAATCGCTTCTACCCAGAAACTTTTAAACAACTCTGATTTGGAGAGCATGCACCACGCTCTCGCAAGCAATGTCTGATTCATCCGTTCTGCTATACCATTCTGCTGTGGCGTGCCTCTGATGGTGAGATGTCTAGAAATCTCCACCTCTCTGCAAAACGAATCGAACTCAGTACTACAGAACTCCAAACCATTATCTGTCCGGATCTTATTGATCTTCTTCTCTGTCTGGTTCTCTATTACCGTCTTCCAGTCCTTGAACTTCCTTAGAGCCTCATTCTTGTACTTCATGATAACCACCCAAGTCCCCCTCAAATAATCATCAACCATAGACAAGAAATATTTGTGCCCCCTTAAAAATTCATGACGTGAAGGTCCCCAACACTCTGAGTGGATGTAATCCAGAGCGCTTTTTGTGTTATGTATGCCCTTGGGAAAACTATTACGCTTCATCTTCCCTAGCACACAATACTCACAAAACATAAGATCCTTGATCTTATGGCCACATAGAAGATCTCTTTTAGTCAGCTCCTGCATCCCTCGAGTGCTCATGTGACTGAGCCTGATGTGCCACAGCTTAGACATATGTCCGTTCACCTCTGATGATGCAACCATAGCCGACCCTGCAAGCGTCCTTCCTTGGATGAAATACAAGGAGCCCCGCTTAAGGCCTTTCAGCACCACTTCTGAACCGTTACAGACACTGACTGCTCCACCTTTACCTTTGAAACTGAACCCTTTGCTGTCTAACTGACTAAGAGAAATCAGATTCTTTGTCATAAGCGGAACGTGTCGAACCTCGTTCAAAGTGACAAACATACCATCATGAGTCCTGACCTTGATCGAACCAATACCCACAACCTTGCAGACTGCACTGTTGGCAATGCTTATATCACCGCCATCTATCTGCCTGTAATCAGTAAATCATTCTCTCCTAGGACTGATATGGTAAGAAGCTCCTGAATCAAGAATCCATGCATCAGATGCGCGTGCTGATTCTGATGTAGCTAGAGCATAATCCTCTTCTGAACTGCTATCTTTGGCCATCATGGCCTCTGCTCTGACTGGTGCCTTGCCTTGCTTCTTTCTGGGACAATCGAATTTCTAATGCCCCTTCTCCTTGCAGAAAATACATATATCCCCAGGTTTCGGACCCTTTTTGTGTGAAGAATTACCTTTATTGTTTTTCTTCCCACTAGAACCCCTGTTACTGCTACTAGTAATCAAACCTGATGACTGGGTACTTACCTCATTCTCACTCGCCTTTCGGCGTAACTCTCTCGTCTTGAGAGAAGTTTTCACTTCCTCTAGAGAGATACCATCTTTACGGTTTATGCACGAATCGACATAATGTTCATATGGCGTAGGTAAAGATACTAAAAGTTGCAAGGCTGTATCCTCATCATCCACAATAACTCCTATATTACGCAGTTCAAGTAATGCAGAAGTAAATCTATCAAGATGATCATTTATGGGCATACCTTCTGTCATACGACAATCATACAGCTTCTTATTCAGGTATAACTTGTTGGTCAATGAACGTGTCATGTACATATCTTCTAACTTTAACCAAATATCGCTTCTGAAGTCTGTTCCTGCAACATTGGTTAGGATCTCATCATCCAACTGTCTGATGATCTTGGCGTAAGCCTTCTGATCTAACTTCTTCAACGCTGCTTCCTCCTTGTCGGCTGTTTGTTTGTCCTTCTCTGACCCTTCTGTGGTGATTGCCTTACCCTTGGGATCCTTACGATCCCTGGTTGCAATCTCCAACGGTTCTCATAAATCTTTGTCTATCAACAAAGCCTTCATCTTGATCTGTCAGAGAGAAAAACTATTCTTCCCATTGAACTTGTCGATCGAATCTGCTCCTTGACCCATCTTCTCGTTCTCTGCAGTGGAATCCCTGAACCTCTAACCACGAACCAAAGCTTTGGTACTACCAGAGCTCTGATGCCACTTGTTAGAGCAATGAACAAGACTTGATAAGAAAAACAAGCAATCACAAGAACACAGATATACGTGGTTCACCAACTTGGTTACGTCCACGGGGAGGGGAGAGAATATTATTATCAATCTGGAGAAATGACTACAAGATCACACTATTACAGCTGCATGAATTTTGATCACAAAATTCCTAACTGTGCAATTATAGAATTACAGATCTCTCTGAGCACTCTAATAATCTATCAGTCTAAAACTGAGGCTAATTTTGATCTAAACTAATGGCCTCTGTTTATGCCAGTAAAGTCTATCTCAAAATTTGCTAGGAACTTGGAATACGAGTCCAAAACTGACTCGAAAACCTTCCTTCTGCGTCATTGCGTCGGATCAGAAAACGTGCTGCTATTTGGACACTGGTCCGACCGGGTATAGGGACTGGTTAGGTCGGACCCTTGCATAGTCCGGGCGGATCCTCCTAAACACCCGTCCGGATCACCCCTTTGCCAAATCCCATGATTCCGACGTCTTTCTGGTCCGTCCGGGTCCTTCCCCAGGTCCGGTCGGACCCCTTCTGTTGCACCGTCCCGGATTTACGAAATTTTCTCTGTTGTTTAATCCTTTAACTCGGCGTCCCAAATTCAAAGGCATTAGCTCAACAAGAAGAATAGGTCATTTACCTTTTCTGTTAGAGTTATTGAACGAAACTTGATGAGAAAATAGAACAATCACAAGAACACAGATTTACGTGGTTCACCAACTTGGCTACGTCCACGGGGAGGGGAGAGAATATTGTTATCAATCTGAAGAAACGATTACAAGATCACACTATTACTGCTGCACGAATTTTGATCTCAAAATTCCTAACTGTGCAACTGTAGAATTACATATCTCTCTGAGCACTCTAATAATTTGTCTATGACAATCTGAGGTGTGATTTTAATCTAAACTACTGGCCTCTATTTATACTAGTAAAGTTTATCTCAAAATCTCTTAGGAACTTGGAAACCTAGTCCAAAAGTGACTTGGAAACCTTCCTTCTGCGCTCTGTCCCGGAATTACGAAATCTCTCTGTTGTTTAATCCTTTAACTCGGCGTCCCAAATTCAAAGGCATTAACCCAATAATCTCCACCTTGACTTTGAATCTCCATGACAACAAACCTTTTCTCCCCCCTCGCCTCTTCTGCTATCTAATAGCTACGAACAATCTACAAGTCCAAGCAATGTTGGAACTTGCTTCCCGTCACGAGTTTGTGAACATGTCTGCAGGGTTGTTCACCATCCCTACCTTCACCTTTACCCGTTTCTCATCCCTTAGGAAATGATATCTGACATCAATGTGCTTGGTCCTCTCATGATCAACCCCAAGATTGCTGATCAATCCCTTCAACCATATTCCTTCTTTAGCGGACTCTGTCAATGCCACGTATTCTGCCTCTGTTGTAGACAACGTCACTGTCGTCTGCAATCTAGCATTCCAACTGACAACTGACCCACCAAGCATGAACACATATCCGGTGTTCGATCTTCTTGAGTCAACATCACCCAAATCTGAGAAACCCTTGACTGCACATTCTGTCCCATTTCCATAGGCGAGTCTGACGTCACTAGTGAGCACTGTAATATACATCAAACTACCAACTGCACTAGCATAGGATACTGGAGCCATATACTCTTTCTCCTCAATCGATTTGGGCCCAAACGCGACTGTCTGTGCATTCACTGCACCCGGAGTGTCTATAGCCTTAGCTGTTGACCTACCAAACCTCTCTGAAACTTTCTTGATGTATCTTTTCTGGGATAAGAACAGTTTTCGTTTGGCTCTGTCTCTATAAATCTCCATACCCAGAATTTTCTTCGCGCTACCCAAATCCTTCATCTCTGCGACCAATAAGCCTTTCAGCTTCTGAGTCTCTGACTTCTTGACTGCTGCTATCAAATAGCTATCAAATCCTTTGTACCACTGCCTAGGCGATTGCTTCAATCTACAAACTTGATCTTCCTTACCAGGAACTTGGAATCCTTCTGACTCTGTCATGTATATCTCTCCTTCATCGAAGTGTGTCTGACCACTGTTGAGAAGATCCCATTGTAGTCCACCCCCTCTCTCTGTGTGAAACCCCTTGCAACATCTCGAGCTTTATACTTGACCTCTTCTGCCGGGGACATCCTTTCCCTTTTCTTGAAGATCCACTTGCAAGTCACAATCTTCCTGCCTTCTGGCCTTGTAGTCAACTTCCAAGTCTGATTCCTGTGAAGAGACTCTATCTCATCACCCATAGCCACATACCACTGAGATGACTCTGAACATGTGTCTGCTTTATTGAAAATAGAAGGTTCCGCAAGAACGGGCTCTACTTCCTCAGCAACATGAAGTGCATAAGACACCAAGTCTTCAAATCCATTCCTGAAATTAGCTCTTCTAGACCCTCCTTGTGCTAACCCATGTTCTTTAGGAACTGAACTTAAACTTTCTGGTGCTTCAGTCTTCGTCTCTGTTGGTGGATCCTGATTAACATCTGACTGTGGGACAACTAACTCTTCAGTATCTTGTTGCTCCACCTGTTTTTCAACATCTGACTGTGGGACAACTAACTCTCCAGTATCTTGTTGCTCCACCTGTTTATCAACACCGCCAACACTTGAAACAATTATGGATTTACCAATCCATACCTCATAGGGAACTTTGAGGCCAATACTGATATGAAGTCCATGATTAATAAAGTAACATGTTGTACTAAGCGTTTCTACCCAGAAACGTTTAGACAACTCTGCATTGGAGAGCATGCACAACGCTCCCACAAGCAATGTCTGATTCATCCGTTCTGCTACACCATTATGATGTGGCGTGCCTCTGCTGGTGAGATGTCTAGAAACCTCCACCTCTCTGCAAAATGAATCGAACTCAGTACTGTAGAACTCCAAACCATTATCTGTCCGGAGCTTCTTGATCTTCTTCTCTGTCTGGTTCTCCACTACCGTCTTCCAGTCCTTGAAATTCCTTAGATCCCCATTCTTGTGCTCCATGATAACCACCCAAGTCTTCCTCGAATAATCATCAACCATAGACAAGACATATCTGTGCCCCCTTAGAAATCCCTGACGTGAAGGTCCCCAATACTCTGAGTGGATGTAATCCAGAACGCCTTTAAGATCCTTGATCTTAAAGCCATAAAAAAGATCTATGTTAGTCAACTCATGCATCTCTCGAGTGCTCATGTGACCGAGCCTGATGTGCCACAGCTTAGACATATCTCCCTCGTTCACCTCTTCTGATGCAGCCATAGTCGACTCTGCAAGCGTCTTTCCTTGGAGGAAATACAAGGAGCCCCGCTTAAGACCTTTCAGCATCACTTCTGAACCGTTATAGATACTAACTGCTCCACCTTTACCTTTGAAACTGAACCCTTTGCTGTCTAACTGACCAAGAGAAATCAGATTCTTCGTCATATGCGGAATGTGTCGAACCTCGTTCAAAGTGACAACCCAACCATCATGAGTCCTGACCTTGATCGAACCAATACCGACAACCCTGCAGACTTCACTGTTAGCCATGCTTATATCACCGCCAACTATCTTCCTATAATCGGTAAACCATTCTCTCCTAGGACTGATATGGTAAGACGATCCTGAATCAAGAATCCACGCATCAGATGCGCATGCTGATTCTGATGTTACTAGAGCATAATCCTCATCTGAACTGCAATCTCTAGCCGTCATGGCCTCTGCTGTGACTGGTGCCTTGCCTTGCTTCCTTCTGAGACAGTCGAACTTCCAATGCCCCTTCTCTTTGCAGAAATTACAGATATCCCCAGGTTTCGGACCCTTCTTGTGTGAAGAATTACCTTTATTGTTTTTCCTCCCACTAGAACCCCTGCTGTTGCTACTACTAGCAACCAAACCTGATGACTGGGTACCTGCCTCATTCCCACTCGCCTTTCGGCGCAATTCCCTCGTCTTGAGAGAAGTTTTCACTTCCTCTAGAGAGATACCATCCTTACGATTTATGCACGAATCGACATAATGTTCATAAGACATAGGTAAGGATACTAAAAGCTGCAAGGCTGCATCCTCGTCATCCACAACAACTCCTATATTACGCAGTTCAAGTAATGCAGAAGTAAATCTATCAAGATGATCATTAATGGGCATACCTTCAGTCATACGACAGTCATACAGCTTCTTCTTCAGGTATAACTTGTTGGTCAATGAACGTGTCATGTACATATCTTCCAACTTTAACCAAAGATCGCTTCCGGATTCTGTTCCTGCAACATTGGTTAAGATCTCATCATCCAACTGTCTGATGATCTTGGCGTGAGCCTTCTGATCTAACTTCTTCAATACTGCTGCCTCCTTCGCGGCTGTCTGCTTGTCCTTCTCTGACTCTTCTGTGGTGATCGCCTTACCCTTGGGATCCTTGCGATCCCTGATTGCAATCTCCAACGGTTCCCATAAATCTTTGTCTACCAACAAAGCCGTCATCTTGATCTGACAGAGAGAAAAACTATTCTTCCCATCGAACTTGTCGATCGAATCTGCTCCTTGACCCATCTTCTCGTTCACTGCAGCGGAATCCCTGAATCTCTAACCACGAACCAAAGCTCTGGTGCCACTTGTTAGAGTTATTGAACGAAACTTGATGAGAAAATAGAGAAATCACAAGAACACAGATTTATGTGGTTCACCAACTTGGCTACGTCCACGGGGAGGAGAGAGAATATTATTATCAATCTGGAGAAACGATTACAAGATCACACTATTACTGCTGCACGAATTTTGATCACAAAATTCCTAACTGTGCAACTGTAGAATTACAGATCTCTCTGAGCACTCTAATAATTTGTCTATGACAATCTGAGGTGTGATTTTAATCTAAACTACTGGCCTCTATTTATACTAGTAAAGTTTATCTCAAAATCTCTTAGGAACTTGAAAACTTAGTCCAAAAGTGACTTGGAAACCTTCCTTCTGCGCTCTGTCCCGGAATTACGAAATATCTCTGTTGTTTAATCATTTAACTCAGCGTCCCAAATTCAAAGGCATTAACCCAACATTTTCTATGGAAGGTGAAGGCTAGGGTTCGATGCCCTCCCCTATCTCATGGTCTTATGTATCGTATTTGAAATTTTAAAGTTGACATGTATGTTATGTCTCAACTTGAACTCTATAGCAAGTACATACATATGCATGCGTTAAAGGGTATATTAAACTGTAACATCAAATTCATTAGTTGGATATATAATGTTGGCAGTGTTAGTTGGATATGAACTAGCTAACAAAGTCTAAAATTCATTTGTTACAATTAAATGTATTCAGTCTCAAAGTTGAATGTTTAATTTCATAAAGAAAAATCACAGTAAATGTCTCTCTTTTAAAATAACTTTGTCCCTGAACAATTGTTTGCCCAATATAATTTTCATATTTCATTTTATACTTGAGATTAAAAATATTCAAAGTGTATTGCAAGAATATTTATACATTTTCTCCAATTAATTGTTTCAAACATAATGTGACCCTTAAATGAAAAATAAATAGGTTTAGTAGATATGGTAGATTTAGACTTAATAATAAAACGCTCTGAAAAGCGTGATGGAAGAGTTCTCAAATCCCAAAACTAAGATTTATGTTTTTAATTATAATAAAAATGATATTCATTTTGAAACGAATTAGGCGAACCCAACGAAACGCAGTGGGGGCAAGTGCACCCACTTAACCTCCTTATTTTTACGAGCTAGAAAAAATTGCAATATATATACTCATGTTATAGATATATTTACACATAGTGCATCTATCAAATAATTTGCTTAGCGCAATGAGTAAAATGCAAGTTTTTAACCTTAGTTTGATTAAGCATCAAATTATTTAGAGTTTTTTTTTTTTTTTCTGAGAGGTCATCAAATTTGTTAGTTCTCAACTTAGTTTAATATCAGAAATTAAATAAAATGATCTTAAAGAAGAAAGTAGGAAAATGAGTGTAGCTTTTCTTGTCTAGCTAGTGTCTTGGGCAGAATAACAAATGATTTTGTTTAGGAGAGAAGTTAGTAAAAGAGAAGGCGTCTAAGCAAAGGCAAAAGAGAAAAGGGTTTGAAAGAAGTTGTAAGTTGTAACTAATGCCATAAGCTAATTAATTAATGTAATCACAATTAAATCACATCTCCTCATAGGAGTACTAATTAAACTAGTTTAACTAACATCAATAATTACAAGATTAAAAGTATATATATATATATATATATATATATATGGTGCTCAAATGATGAGCACAATTGTGTGAGAACCGTGAGAACCAAGCATAACCATTAGATTAGAATCAAAATCAAGGGTTCACATTATAGATACAGTGGATACACTTGGGCACAATATCTAATTTTGATATTGCACTTGGATACATTAGCTAAATAACTACTATATCCAAGTGTTTTTAAAAATTGCACTTGGATATAGTAGCTTAAATGACTAATGTATCCAAGTGTATTTTGAAAATTACCATTGATTTTGTATTCAATCAAACGGTTATGCTTGGTTCTCACGGTTCTCATTTTAAATAGTTCTCATTGGAGCGCGACCCTATATATATATATATATATACTCCAACCGTCCCACCCGAATTAGGGATTTTTGGTTTGGGCACAGGGATTAAGGAATAAGTGTTAGTGGAGTAAGTGTTGTGAGTACGAAAAGTGAAGTAGGAGAGAGAGAGAGTGGGGTAGAGAATAATGAGTGAAAAGTTGTTCTGAGTGTGAATGTGGGTCTCATTAAATAAAACACTTCTATTTTTGGGTTGTCTTAATTCGAATATGACACTAAAAATGAATTTTTTTCTTAATTCGAATGGAACGGATGGAGTATATATATATATATATATATATATATGTGTGTGTGTGTGTGGAGAGAGAGAATGAGAATCGGACAGAGTTCTAATTTTTCTTGTCTCACATTCATAGTTTCATTTCCCAAATTGTCACATAAAAATAATTAATTTCAAAACTGCCAGCCAATGAAATGAAGAAAAAAAGGACGGGCGTCAACCAACAATTAGGGGTGGAAATGGTTCAGCTTAAACCGCGGTTCGGAGCCGAGCCGAGCCAAACCGCGCGATTTAGCTCGGTTTTTAAACTTTTGTGGTTCAGCTCGGTTTCAAAATTTGGTAAACCGTGTGGCTCGGTTCGGCTCACAGTTTGACCCTTCAAGCCGAACCGAGCCAAACCGTTTTGAGCTCAACCACGAGCTGAACCGTAGAGCCGAGTCACCAAACCGAGCTAGCTGAACCGGTGAGCCATATTATACACCATTGATTAAGTTTAATGATTTGATCTCAACCGTTAGATTTATAAATCCGCCGCTATAGTCATGAATCGATCAGTTGGAAAATTTGGAAATTCTCCTCGTCTCCTTCACGGCTTCACCCACGACTCCATCCCTCCGACTCCATCCTCCCGGCCGACTCCATCCCTCCGCCGACTCCATCCCTCCAGCCGACATCCTTCCTGGCTTCCTCCATCTCACTCCCACTCAGACTCAGGCCTCCATCTCACCGAAGATGACCTCTTGCTCAAAAATTCAATTGAGGTACACACATATTTCACTCCTAATTCTCACTTCTCTTCGTATCTAATGCTTTATTGCTCTTCATTTCCGTTCATGGTTTCGTCATTCTGTGTTCTATGTCCTCCAATTCGTTTGATTTTTTTTTACTTTGTTGTAATCGCTCAATTGCTACATACAGTCCGATCGTTTAACCTGGATTTTTTGTGGTTCAAACCGCGGTTTAAGCCACGGTTTAAACCGCGAAATCAGACCGTGGTTCAAACCGAGCCAAGCCGAACCGTGATGGTTTAGCTCAGCTCGGCTTGGACTATTTTGTGGTTCAGCTCGGTTTGGGATTTCTCCAAACCGATGTATAGCGGTTTGGCTCCTAAATTGCCCCAAACCGAGCTAAGCCGAACCATTTCCACCCCTACCAACAATTAAACCTTATTACGAGTAATGATGAAATTAATAATACTTTCTCTTTCCCAGAATAAATATTCTACTTTCTATTTTCATTTGTTTTAAAATAAATATCAGATATGAAATTTGGTGATCTACTTATATATTGCCAATTTTAATAGGCACAAGCATTACAATGTCATAGGAAGTGTTACTCTATTCATATAAATAGATTGAGACAATCAATGATATAAAAATAAAAAATTGAAAATATTGACTTTTCAATTATAACATTTATTTTGGCAGTGAGAGAGAGTAAGTTGTTAAAATGTTTCACGTTAAATAAAACTATTATTATAGGTTGAATATGAGGGGAAGGGAGTATATGAAATCAACAATCTACTAATAATTTAGCGTGCGTGAAGTTGATTTGGTGGCTTTTTGTAAGGCCAACAAGTAGATGGTTAGTTGGTGAATGGAGACTTGTCAAACAACTACTAATGATTTATGTTTAGTGAATTTCATTACTAATACCCCTCCGTGCCAGAGTATGTGTACACTTTCCCATTTATATAGAAATTAAGAAATGGTGGAAGTGATGTAAGTGTTGTGAGTATAAAAGTAAAGTATGAGAGAGAATGAGTAGAAGGAACAGTAAGTTGATTGGTGTTGTGAGTAAAAGTAAGTATGAGAGAGAATGAGTGGGAGGAATAGTAAAGATTCTTTGCAATTTTAGGAAGTGGACATATATGTTACGATATGATACTCTCTATCAAAGATCGTGTGTGATCATTTCCTTTGCAAGCATCTTGATATATTTGGTCACTAGCTTTATTTAAGTAACTTGTTGTATAATAGCAATCTTCTAGCGTATGTGTAGGGATTAGAATTGATAGCCTTCCTTTTGTACAAAGGACTCCTCATTTGTATATAAGTAGGTATTATCATCTGAATAAAGTCACGGGACAATTCTCCCATCTAATATCATCTTTAACTTGGTATCTAGAGCTACGTTTTTTTGAAAACCATAAAAAAAAAAAAAAAAAAAAAAAAAAAAAACCTATGGCTCCCGAGAACAGTGAGAAGAATGAAAGAAGATCGCCATACTATCTGTCGCCAAGCGATAGTCCTGGCCAGATTCTTACTCACGTACAAATGAAGGGAGAAAATTATGAAGAGTGGGCGCGCATTTTCAAAGGGTCTTTGAGAGCCAAGACCAAGACGGGATTCATTGATGGATCCATTGAACGACCAACGCAGGCTGAAGAACTGGAGTTGTGGTGCACTGTAAATTCTATGATAGTGTCCTGGATTTTCAACACTATCGAACCGAGCCTTAGATCCACCATTACATATGTGGAGGAGGCGAAGATGTTATGGGATGATCTGGAGCAGCGCTTCTCGGTTGGGAACGGACCAAGGGTGCAGCAGATCAAATCTGATCTTGCTAATTGTAAGCAGCAACGTAACGAAGGAGTGGCCATCTATTATGGTCGCATCAAGAAGCTATGGGATGAGCTCAATGATTTTGACAAAATCCCAGTTTGCACATGTAATGGCTGTACGTGTGGCATTGGTGGAAAACTAATCAACGAAGAGAAGAAGAACGTGTTCATCAATTTATGATGGGGCTGTAGACTCCCAAGTTTGAGAACGTAAAATCAAACGTTCTAAACATGGAGCCATTACCGAATGTGAGCAGGGCTTATTCAATGGTGACACGCGAGGAGCGTGTTCGCGGGAATGCGAACGATGACCAGCCTGAACCAATGAGCTTTGTGGTGAAAGCTAGTTCGACTGGTGCTCGCGGATCGAGTGGAGAGCGCAGAGATATGACTGGAATGGTATGCACGCACTGTAAGAGAAAGGGACACACTGCCGATTCTTGTTTCAAACTAGTCGGGTATCCGGAGTGGTGGAATGAACAGCGCTTACGCAATCATAAAGGGAAGAGCGGTCCAATTTCAAACAACACTGATACAACTCGAGGACGTGATGTCACTACGCGAGCAAATACAGTACAGGCTGAAGTAAACTCAGACATGACTGACGCGCAGAGAGCTGCTCTTCTCGGATTCTCGACTGAGCAATGGAATCATCTCAAGAGCTATGTGCAGTCTCAGACAAACACTGAAGATCGCTTAAATGGTAAGATAAAAGAAAATATTTGGCTCGTCGATAGTGGGGCTAATCGGCATATAACAGGTGATCTCTCCCTACTCATTAATGCCCGAAACGTTGAGGCGTGTCATGTAGGACTGCCTAACGGGAAACGCATAGTGGCTACAAAAGAGGGGGAGGTGACAGTTGGGCATGAGTTGGTTCTTCGTAACGTGCTTTATTCACCCACTTTTAATTGCAATCTGCTCTCTGTTTCTCAGTTGCTCAAAAACTCCAATTTATTAGTGCACTTCACTGATAAATATTGTGTGTGCAGGACCGAGTATCGAAGACGTTGATTGGTGCGGGTAAGCAAATTGAGGGGCTTTACTACTTCAGGCAGTCGGATGGTGTACAAGCCTATCATGCAACGGATCTTGGTACGCAAGAGTTGTGGCATCAAAGGTTGGGGCATCCTTCGAATCAAGTAGTCAGTATTTTACCTTTTGTTCGTAGTACTAGTAAAACTAAAGATGTTTGCGAGATATGTTGTCGAGTAAAACAAACTAGAGATAAATTCTTGCCTAGTGAAAATAATGCAAAAGTTCCTTTTGAATTGATTCATTGCGATCTTTGGGGAGATTATAGAACGCCCTCTACATGCGGGGCTAGATATTTTTTAACAATTGTTGATGACTGTTCTCGTGCGGTTTGGGTATATCTCGTGCACTCCAAAAATGATGTCGCTTGTCTTTTAAAAAATTATTTTGCTATGATTGAAAGACAATTTGAAAAACGTGTTAAAGTAGTTCATAGCGATAATGGCACTGAATTTACATCTTTGGAGAAATATTTTGTTGAACATGGAATTTTACATAAAACTACATGTGTCCGCACGTCTCAACAAAATGGACGAGTTGAACGTAAGCACAGGCACATTTTGAATGTTGCTCGGGCTTTGAGGTTTCAGGCCAATATTCCAATTCGTTTTTGGGGTGATTGTGTACTTGCTGCCGGATACTTGATCAATCGAACCCCTTCCAAGTTGTTACATGGGAAGACTCCGTTCGAAATTTTGTTTGGCAAAGTTCCTGCCTACAAACATATTCGGGTGTTTGGTTCATTATGTTATGCTCACTACTCTCGTCGCGACAATGACAAATTTGCTAGTCGAAGTCGACGATGCGTGTTCTTGGGATACCCGTTTGGCAAGAAAGGTTGGCTATTGTATGACCTTGATGAAAATAAACAATTTGTTTCCCGAGATGTGGTCTTTGTTGAATCTAAATTTCCTTTTGCCCAGAGTGATACTTCAACTAGTTCTCAGGCTATGGATCCACATTTCCCACATTGTGACCATACTGTTCCCCCAAGTTTTGATGAAGAGGCTGATGATTCCCAAGATATTCTTCATGTTGGTAGTGGTGCCCTAGGCACGTTTAATAAACGTTGTAATTGTTATCATTTATTTCATATCAATAAAGAGATGTTTTGATTATTATTGTTGTTCATGTTTACTTATAATAATCCCCGTCCCTAGTACTTGTCAAGCACTAGTATAAAGGCTAAATGGTCATGGGATGATCATGTTAGATTTATGGGTACTTGTTTGGAACAAGGTACTGGACATGACCCGCTCTATGAGATTTATGTCATGGTCTATGTCGTACATATATCTCATATTAGTTATGTCATTTGAATCCTTAGACATGAAGTTATTATAGTCTTCCACTTGATGAACATTATGTTTGACATATTCAAACGCTACTTTTAACCGAGTAGTTATAAAGGGTATGATTGGCATAATCGGAATCCCGTTGGGAAGAATAATAAGCTAAATGGATTTGTCCCTCCTCGGAGAGATGTCAAGCTTGGGCCACTCGTAGGAATGATGTTGATGAAATGTTCGGCCGGACTCAGATGAATTGATTGGATCAATGTCATTTGGATTATCAACATATTCGGAATCGAGAAAGTATTGAACAAAACAAGTTGACTGTTTGACCATGACTTGTGTTCAATGACATCGTGGACAAAGGGATTGTGACATATTCTAAAGGAATGCGAACTTGTATCTAGTTATACTATTTGGGTAGGTATGACGGTTTGCTAGAACCTAATCATATCTTATGGGATCATGTTTGAGCTCATTGCCAACTTAGTATAATCCTAGAGGGTCACACACAATAGAACGAATCTTTAAAAGGGACTATATTGGAATTTTGGAAATTCTGGACATTCTGAAGAGTGGGCGACCGCACAGTATTGACTGGGCGGCCGCACACTTAGTTCAGTTTTATACCAGTTTTGCTTCAGATAGTTGTGCGACCGCACAGATGATTTTGGGCGGCCGCACAGTGCTGTCGGGTGGCAGATTCCTAATTTGATTTGGAAACGAATTTTGGAAGGATTTTGACACAAGTTTCCTATTTGGAATATGTCATACTTGTGTATAAAAGAGCAAATTCGGCCAGCACTCAAGGCTAATGATTTTGTGAGTCTCAAAGAGTTTGAGAGAGGGTTTATTTTGTTCCAAGACATTCTTGGTTGAGGAACAAAATAATACACAAAATAAATTCCATATAGTTCTTTTGATTGTGAAAAAGTGTTTCACAATTTGGTCTAGCAACCAAGATCAAAGAAGCTCCTTTGATATTCGTTCGAAGTGTGGATACCGCTAGAGGGTGAAAATCATCATCTTCAAAGTTCGTGTTCAAGCTTTGTGATCGTGATCAAGTCTTCAAACCTCCACCAAAGACCAAGAGAATTTGATAGCCATCGAGGGTTAGTTTATTCCTTTATTCTTATGTCGTATTTGATTTAATCGTATGAACGGATCTATGGCTTTGGGTTTCAAAATTTTAAATGCTAAATTCCGCTGCGCATGTTACATCGAAACCCAACAGTGGTATCAGAGCCCCGTTCATGTTGATTAATTCAATACTTGGATCATGTTATGTGTATATAAATTGTTTATGTGTCTTGCATGATATGAATATTCGAATATGTGATGTTTATGTGTTATGTGATTTTATGTGGTTTATTGTTTTGCAACTTTAATCGCACGATTCAATCGCAATAAATAAATTATGGTGGATTCAAAATTGTTGATTATTAATTTTTGATTGGATCAAAGTTTTAATAATCGGGGAAAAACGATTTTGAGACAAAATTTTCGAACTTCAAAATTCTGTACATTCTGATCAGTTTGGGCGACCGCACAAAATCACTTGGGCGGCCGCACATGTTTGGGCGACCGCACAGTGACGCACAGTGAGTTTTGGGCGGCCGCACATGAGGATCAGATTGTCTGATTTTGGTTGAAATCAAAATTTGGAATTTTTGAGAGATCCAACAAAACCAGTAACAGAACCAGTCCAGACTTGCTGATCTGGAATGGGTTTTGGGTAGTTGGTTTATGTGAGGATCTTGGGGTTTGATTTTCCTATTTGTTTTAGTCTTGTGATTCTAAGATTGGTTCAAGGTTTGGATGGCTAATCTGCGTTCATCGAGATTGTGTTTCCCAAACTTGATCGCAATCAAAGTTTCAAAGATAAAACGAAGTTAGAATTATGAAGTGTTCATAATTGCTAAAATTGAGAAACAAAGTTCTTGATTCAATGATTGGAGATCCATGTGGAATTGTGAATGCAATTGGCCTACGTTCATCGAGACCATCTATTGCTTAGTTTCGGCCACATGGACTACTTTCTTGGTTTCTTGAATTAGTGCGGGATTGTGGTTGCCTAATGGCTTAGTTCGACCGCACTTCTTGTTGTCTTGATTTGGAGATAATGACCAAAGTTGAAATAGTCTCATCCTCATAATTATAGAGAAACTAATGACACATAAATACCATGCTTAAATTAATGGAGATTAATTTAATGGCTAAACTTGATGTGTAACATGTTTATATTATGTGCTCATAAATGTGTTATATGCTATATGTGATGAACCTTCAAAGAAAGTTTTAAGTCCTTTTGCCATGCCATGATTAAAACACTTGTTTATACATGAGTAATTTTATGTGGGCTCGCCAAAGCGAGGTGCATCGATTTTATTCATGTTTGAGCAAGATGAGTGAATAAGAGTTTCCTATGCGTTTAAAATGGTTGGACTTAATTAAGCGTCAAAACAGTTTTGGGCTTAAGGCAAAGATGAGATTTAACATGCTTTTTGAAATTGGATTTCTTAAAGAATCTCATGAAAATAACTGAGAGTCATATGAGATATGATTGACAAGAGTTGTCTACCTAATTGATTTAATTCTGAGCGGTGCGCCAAAGCGTATTCAAAATTAGATTAAAGCGGGATCTCAACCCATTTAAATTATACTATACATTGGATGTATAAAGAAGGTTGTATAATTTGGTGGGAGTATTTTGTTTTAAAATACATTATTTATCTCTTTAATGAAAAACCGGTACTTATTAAATTTTGGAAATTTTTTGCATATTTGTAGATAATGACTAATAACACTCAATCAATGTCGTTGCGATCGATCCTTGAGAAGGATAAGCTCGAAGATAATGGTACTAACTTTATGGATTGGATCCGGAGCATAAGAATCGTTCTTAGGCAAGAAGATAAGTTGCACATTCTCGATGGGCCTCTCCCCGCTGAACCACCGCCTACTGCCCCTAGGGTAGAAAGAGACAATTACAAGAAACATCGTAATGATTCTAGAGATGTAAGTTGTCTCATGCTTGCTGCTATGTGTTCAAAACTCCAACAAAGTTTGGAACATTTGGAAGCCTATGAGATAGGCGTGGAGTTGAGAACCATGTTTCAAGAGCAAGCTAGGCAAGAGAGGTACAAGACCATTGTTGCATTCACTACTAGTAAAATGAATGAAGGGCAACAAGTGAGTCCTCACTTTCTTAAAATGAAAGGTTATGTAGAGCACCTTGAGAAACTTGGCTATCCAATCCCATTGGAGCTAGCCACGGATCTCATTCTTAATTCATTGCCTAAAAGTTATAATCAGTTTGTAATGAATTATAACATGCATGGAATGGATAAGAATCTCTCTGAGTTGCATGGGATGCTCAAAACTGCAGAGATGAAAATTGTGGAGAAAGGTTCTCCCGTGCTCTTGGTTCATGATGGGAAGAAGCTTGGTGCCAAAGGCAAGGGTAAGGCAAAAGTTGTCAAACCCAAGATAAGCAAGGCAAAGGTTGCCAAGGCTTCTGAGGCGAAACCCGATACGCAAAAGGATGCAATTTGTTTCCATTGTCAAGAAATTGGTCATTGGAAACGTAATTGCAAGGCTTTCTTGGAAGAGCAAAAGAAGAAGAAGAGCAGTAAGGCTGCGTCGACTTCAGGTATCTATATGATAGATATTCTCCTTTCTACCACTGATTCTTGGGTATTGGATACCGGATGTGGTTCTCACATTTGTCTAAATGTGCAGGGACTAAAGAATAGGAGACTGCTTAAAGAAGGTGAAGTAGATCTACGCGTGGGGAATGGAGCAAGAGTTGCTGCATTAGCCGTAGGGACTTATGAAGTCACTTTACCTTCCGGATTAATTCTTGTCTTGAACAATTGTTATTATGTTCCGGATTTAAGCAGAAATATTATTTCAATTTCTTGTTTGGATAATGAAGGTTTTAAGTTTCTTATTGAGAATAAGAAATTTTCTATTTATTTAAATGATGTGCTTTATGGTATTGCTAATTCATTTAATGGCCTTTATATCTTGGACATCAAGAATGAAAATAATGTCTATCATGTAAATAAGAAATCTAAACCTAATGATGTAAATCATACTTATTTGTGGCATTGCCGTCTTGGTCATATTAATGAGAAGCGTATCTCAAAACTCCATGGGGACGGACTTTTGGGTTCATGTGACTTAGAGTCATATGATACTTGTGAGTCGTGTCTTCTTGGAAAAATGACTAAGACACCTTTTACCAAGTTGGGTGAAAGGGCAAGCGACTTATTGGGGTTGATACATTCCGATGTATGCGGACCATTAAGTAGCAATGCTAGGGGAGGATTTCAATACTTCATAACCTTCACTGATGATTATAGTAGATTTGGGTATGTTTACCTAATGAAACATAAGAGTGAAGCATTTGAGATATTTAGAATATTTCAAAATGAAGTAGAAAAACAACTTGGCAAAAGTATTAAAGCACTTCGATCAGATCGTGGTGGTGAATACTTAAGTCAAGAATTTGATGATCATCTAAAGAATTGTGGAATAGTTTCACAATTGACTCCACCCGGAACACCACAATGGAATGGTGTGTCCGAGAGGAGGAATCGGACTTTGTTAGACATGGTTCGATCAATGATGAGTCAAGTTGATCTTCCAATATCCTTTTGGGGTTACGCTCTAGAAACCGCTGCTTTCACACTAAATCGTGTTCCAACTAAATCGGTTCAAAAGACTCCATATGAGATGTGGAGCGGAAAGAAGCCTTGTCTATCTTTCATGAAGATTTGGGGTTGTGAAGTTTTTGTCAAAAGACTTATCTCAGACAAACTTGCACACAAATCTGATAAATGTATTTTCGTGGGATATCCTAAGAAAACTAAAGGATATTACTTTTACAACCGAGAGGACAACAAAGTGTTTGTTGCCCGAACTGGTGTCTTTCTAGAGAAAGAGTTTCTCTCCAAAGAAATCAGTAGGAGTAAAATAAATCTTGAAGAAATTCGAGACCCAGAAAATAACATTGAACCAATGGTGGAGCAAGGACAAGAACCACAAGGAGTTGTGGAACCTGTTCAAAGTACACAAGCAACTCGCAGATCTAGTAGGTTACGATCCGAGCCCGAGAGATATGGATTTCTCGTAACGGATAGTAATGAGGTAGAAATCATTGAGAATGATGAACCGTCAACCTACCAAGAGGCGATGTCTTCTCCTGATTCTGACAAGTGGCTTGGAGCCATGGAATCCGAATTGCAATCCATGCAAGACAATCAAGTTTGGAATTTGATTGATGCGCCCGAAGGTGTAAAAACCATAGGATGCAAATGGGTCTTCAAGAAGAAGACTGACATGGATGGGAAGGTGCATACTTACAAAGCTAGGCTTGTAGCGAAGGGTTATAGGCAAGTTCATGGTATTGACTATGATGAGACCTTTTCACCCGTAGCAATGATCAAGTCTATAAGAATTTTGCTTGCCATTGCCGCATATCATGACTATGAAATATGGCAGATGGACGTCAAAACCGCTTTTCTGAATGGAAAACTCCAAGAGGATGTGTATATGACACAACCAGAAGGTTTTGAACAAGATTCTAAGGTATGCAAATTGCAGAGATCCATCTATGGATTGAAGCAAGCTTCTAGGAGTTGGAATCTCCGTTTTGATGAATCGGTCAAAGAGTTTGGTTTCATCAAGAACGAAGATGAGCCTTGTGTATACAAGAAGATTAGTGGGAGCATAGTGCTATTCCTTATTTTATATGTGGATGACATATTGCTCATTGGAAACGACATTCCTACACTTCAGTCTGTGAAGACTTGGTTAGGAAAGTGCTTCGCAATGAAAGATATGGGTGAAGCCGCATATATTCTTGGCATTAAGATCTATAGAGATAGATCAAGGAGGCTACTTGGTTTAAGCCAAAGTACATACATTGACAAGGTCATTAGAAGATTCCGTATGGAAAATTCTAAGAGAGGAACCTTGCCCGTGTTACATGGAGTTTCTCTAAGCAAGACTCAATGTCCTAAGACAAAAGATGAGCGTGAGAAAATGAATGATGTTCCATATGCTTCGGCAATTGGGTCCATCATGTATGCCATGATTTGTACTAGGCCGGATGTATCTTATGCTTTGAGCATGACAAGTAGATACCAATCCGACCCTGGCGAAAATCACTGGATAGCTGTAAAAGCGATTCTTAAGTACTTGAGAAGGACTAAAGACTCGTTTTTGGTCTATGGAGGAATGGAAGATGATCTCGTTGTAAATGCTTACACGGATGCAAGCTTCCAAACTGACAAAGATGATAGCCGATCGCAATCGGGTTTTGTGTTTATGTTAAATGGTGGAGCTGTAAGCTGGAAGAGTTCCAAGCAAAGTACAACCGCTGATTCTACAACAGAAGCTGAGTATATTGCTGCATCGGATGCTGCAAAAGAAGCTGTTTGGATTAAGAAGTTCATAATTGAACTTGAAGTGGTTCCTAGCATTGCTAATCCAATAGACCTTTATTGCGATAATAATGGTGCTATTGCTCAAGCAAAGGAACCAAGAGCACATCAGAAATCCAAACACATACTTAGGCGTTTTCATATCATTCGAGAGATCGTTGATAGGGGAGACGTAAATATATGCAGAGTACCTACTGATGACAATGTTGCGGACCCGCTAACAAAGGGACTTCCACAAGCTAAACATGATGGTCATGTTAGGTCCATGGGTATTAGATACATGGGAGATTGGGCCTAGGGCAAGTGGGAGATTGTTGGTAGTGGTGCCCTAGGCACGTTTAATAAACGTTGTAATTGTTATCATTTATTTCATATCAATAAAGAGATGTTTTGATTATTATTGTTGTTCATGTTTACTTATAATAATCCCCGTCCCTAGTACTTGTTAAGCACTAGTATAAAGGCTAAATGGTCATGGGATGATCATGTTAGATTTATGGGTACTTGTTTGGAACAAGGTACTGGACATGACCCGCTCTATGAGATTTATGTCATGGTCTATGTCGTACATATATCTCATATTAGTTATGTCATTTGAATCCTTAGACATGAAGTTATTATAGTCTTCCACTTGATGAACATTATGTTTGACATATTCAAACGCTACTTTTAACCGAGTAGTTATAAAGGGTATGATTGGCATAATCGGAATCCCGTTGGGAAGAATAATAAGCTAAATGGATTTGTCCCTCCTCGGAGAGATGTCAAGCTTGGGCCACTCGTAGGAATGATGTTGATGAAATGTTCGGCCGGACTCAGATGAATTGATTGGATCAATGTCATTTGGATTATCAACATATTCGGAATCGAGAAAGTATTGAACAAAACAAGTTGACTGTTTGACCATGACTTGTGTTCAATGACATCGTGGACAAAGGGATTGTGACATATTCTAAAGGAATACGAACTTGTATCTAGTTATACTATTTGGGTAGGTATGACGGTTTGCTAGAACCTAATCATATCTTATGGGATCATGTTTGAGCTCATTGCCAACTTAGTATAATCCTAGAGGGTCACACACAATAGAACGAATCTTTAAAAGGGACTATATTGGAATTTTGGAAATTCTGGACATTCTGAAGAGTGGGCGACCGCACAGTATTGACTGGGCGGCCGCACACTTAGTTCAGTTTTATACCAGTTTTGCTTCAGATAGTTGTGCGACCGCACAGATGATTTTGGGCGGCCGCACAGTGCTGTCGGGTGGCAGATTCCTAATTTGATTTGGAAACGAATTTTGGAAGGATTTTGACACAAGTTTCCTATTTGGAATAGGTCATACTTGTGTATAAAAGACCAAATTCGGCCAGCACTCAAGGCTAATGATTTTGTGAGTCTCAAAGAGTTTGAGAAAGGGTTTATTTTGTTCCAAGACATTCTTGGTTGAGGAACAAAATAATACACAAAATAAATTCCATATAGTTCTTTTGATTGTGAAAAAGTGTTTCACAATTTGGTCTAGCAACCAAGATCAAAGAAGCTCCTTTGATATTCGTTCGAAGTGTGGATACCGCTAGAGGGTGAAAATCATCATCTTCAAAGTTCGTGTTCAAGCTTTGTGATCGTGATCAAGTCTTCAAACCTCCACCAAAGACCAAGAGAATTTGATAGCCATCGAGGGTTAGTTTATTCCTTTATTCTTATGTCGTATTTGATTTAATCGTATGAACGGATCTATGGCTTTGGGTTTCAAAATTTTAAATGCTAAATTCCGCTGCGCATGTTACATCGAAACCCAACACTTCACTGCTCTCCTACTCATGTTCAAGATGACAGACTGGATTCGACGGGTACAGACCATGTTCAAACTGAGAATAATAATCTGGGTGCTAGTACAGAAAATAATCCTCCTGTCGAAGAGCAACTTGGCCGAGGAAAACGGACCCGCGTACCATCTACACGCTATACATCAGATGAGTATGAATTGGTACCGTCATTGACAAATGTTGCTGAAGTCAGCCCCTCAACATGCTTACCCCGCCCCTCCTCGTCTTCAGGTACGCGCTATCCTGTAGCACATTTTGTTAGTTGCAATAAGTTCTCTGTTGCCCATCAATGTTTTTTAGCTGCCATAGACACAGGTCGTGAGCCTCGACATTTTGCCGAAGCAGTCAAGTTGCCAGAGTGGCGTGAAGCTATGAACAAAGAGCTGGCTGCCCTCGATGAAAACAAAACCTGGGATATTGTCGATGCTCCCGAAAAAAAGGCTGTGATAGGAAACAAATGGGTTTACAAAATTAAGTACAAAGCAGATGGCTCGATCGAACGTTACAAAGCTCGGTTGGTTATTTTGGGGAATCGACAAGTCGAAGGTGTTGACTTTACCGAGACTTTTGCACCTACTATTAAAATGGTCACGGTTCGTGTGTTCTTGGCTGTAGCTGCAATTCGTCAATGGGAACTACACCAAATGGACGTTCACAATGCGTTCCTACACGGTGACCTACATGAAGATGTTTATATGAAAATTCCCATGGGTTATCACACTTCATTCCCCGGTAAAGTTTGCAAGCTCCGTAAATCTTTGTACGGGTTACGCCAGGCGCCAAGATGCTGGTTCGCCAAACTCTCCGCTGCACTGAAAGAATATGGCTTTGTTCAGTCCACCTCTGACTATTCTCTCTTTTCTTACACGACGTCCGCGGTTGAAATTCACGTATTGATCTACGTTGATGACCTGGTGATTGGTGGAAATGATCCCATTTCTATTCGCAGATTTAAGGATTATCTAAGTAACTGCTTTCACATGAAAGACCTTGGAAACTTGAAGTACTTCTTGGGTCTCGAGGTGGCTCGAAATCAGACGGGTATTTTCCTCTCCCAACGAAAGTACGCCCTTGACATTCTCTCTGAAACAGGTCTTCTCGGTTCACGGCCTGCTGCCACTCCCATCGAGCAAAATCATCGTCTTGCTCTTTCTCAGGATGAAGACCTTCACGATCCAGAATCATATCGGCGGCTTGTTGGTCGTCTTGTTTATCTAGCCATTACGCGACCGGATCTCTCCTATTGTGTACATATTCTTGCCCAGTTCATGCAATGCCCTAAGGTGGCTCATTGGCGTGCTGCTACCCGTGTTGTTCGCTACCTTAAGGGTCATCCTGGTTAAGGCATATTACTCCGCTCTGACTCAGATTTTCACTTACGTGCTTTCTGCGATTCTGACTGGGCAAGTTGCCCTATCACTCGGAGGTCATTGACGGCTTATTTTGTTTTCTTAGGTGGGTCTCCCGTATCGTGGAAGACTAAGAAACAAGCCACGGTTTCTCGCTCTTCCGCCGAGGCCGAATACCGTGCCATGGCAAGTACCACATGTGAATTAAAATGGTTACATGGTCTGCTTGCCTCTCTCGGCATTTCACATCCAGCCCCTATGACTCTTTTAACTGATAGTCAATCCGCTTTGCATATTGCCAACAATCCCGTGTCTCATGAACGAACAAAACACATTGAGGTTGATTGCCATTTTATTCGTGATGCTGTCCAATCGGGTCTCATTCTGCCCAAGTATGTTCATACGTCCATTCAGCTCGCGGACATCCTTACCAAAGCATTGGGAGCCCGACAATTCACCGTCTTACTCAGCAAGTTGGGCGTTTCCCACCTCCACGCGCCAACTTGAGGGGGGGGGGGGGTGTTACGATATGATACTCTCTATCAAAGATCGTGTGTGATCATTTCCTTTGCAAGCATCTTGATATATTTGGTCACTAGCTTTATTTAAGTAACTTGTTGTATAATAGCAATCTTCTAGCGTATGTGTAGGGATTAGAATTGATAGCCTTCCTTTTGTACAAAGGACTCCTCATTTGTATATAAGTAGGTATTATCATCTGAATAAAGTCACGGGACAATTCTCCCATCTAATATCATCTTTAACTATATACTCTAGACCGACTAAAAAAAATGTGGACATATACTTTGGAACGGAGGGAGTATTTGCTATAAAATAATCCCTCATGTGTTAATGAATGAATGTGTACAGCTGAACGCTAACCTTAAGCTTACGTCATATTAATGTGAATTTGTAACCAAAAAAAAAAGATCCCATAAGGAAATCCCGCATCAACGTCTAACAAAAAAATTAGCAAGAGAGCAGCAATCGATGTAACTAAATAAGAAGTACAAGCATATTTTCACATCCATTATTCTGCGTGCAGTTAATCCACTTGATTTGATAAAAGAGAAAAGTTGGATCAAAATTTCTTTAAACGGATGATTTGATGGGGGTGGAGAGAAGGAAAAAAAAAACAATTATTTTCTCAGTTAAATTCTGTCTCATTTGAAGCTTCACCGTTTTAATGAGGGCATACATATTAAGAAGAGTGATGAGTGTAAAAAAGGTTGTGAGAGTAAAGAAGTTAGTGGATATGACAAGTGAAGCCTACAATTTAAATATATGAGGGGGAAAGTTAGTGGGTATGCAAGTGAGACCCACAATTTAAGTATGTGCGAGAAAGAAGTATGTGGGGTTGACAAGTGAAGCCCATTAAGAAATAATGAATCTTTTTTTTAACGAGACACCCATTTCTACCGGGACGGAGGGAGTATTCAACAACCATTATTGAATATCAAGGACCTGGATCCGACACCTGCAAAACGAGTTTGAGTGTAGGCAAAACAGAAAGAGCAACTCCTTTGCAAGAACCGTGCCAAATTCGTCAAAATATAAATGAAAGCAAACAAAAAAATTAAAATTAAAAAAAAATCAAGCATGCGCAACAAACTTTTGTGAAGTTGAGAAGTTCAAGTCGCAAATTAGAAATTAACATAAGGTTTTCACGGACAAAGTCAGAGCATTACAAGTGAAGATAATAAAGTGCACAAGTAGTTAAATAACAGCCTTCACATAAAGTTTTGAAAATGTAACGAGATCGGGATAATGCAGGGAAGGGGAGTGGTGGAGAGCGAGTAATATCCTCAAGCCGCTTCTGCAAATCCAACCCTTGCGTTTCCGTAGTCAAAGACAGTGTGGTATTGACCCATGAAAACATCTCCCAATATCCTACATCAAGTTAATGACAGCAACAACTATTATTTTTTCCATCAAAAATCATACTCCTCAAACCAACATCTTATGTTGCACACATGTTAAAACCCCGGACTGCTTAATTAGATGTTGTGTAGGCCCCATTAGCCATTAATTAAGCATCCAATCATTTCTTACTGACGTTGTTTGTGACCCAAATTTTGTTTAACTTTTTTGTGCCCCTAATAATGCTCATACAATAAACAGCTAAAATAAACTAGTGGAGATAAACGCAAGATGAAACTAGGAACCAAACAAAAGAAAAAATACCATAGAGGTCCGCGAGGCGGGGCCACGTCCAAAGCAGTAAATCCACTAATACATTGTGATGCTTCTCCCTCACCAATTTGAAGAACGTACTGGCACCCAGAAAACAAGGAAAGGAATTCAGTCGCTATAACTCAGGTTGAGGGCCCTAAATACACCCTCTGTCCTGGAAAGTTTGTCACATCTTGATTTTTTATGGTCAACATAAATGAACTTTGACCAAGTGTCAATCTAATGATCACAATGAAATTCAATCTAATTCACAATGAAATTTTAAAATTGTTATTGATAAATCACTTAATGATTTGTCAATTACAACTTTTAGAATTTCACTAGAATAATTAGATAGACATCAATGTTTGGTCAAATTCATATATGTTGACCATAAAAAATCAAGATGGGACAAACTTTCCGGACAGAGAGAGTATGAATCAATTGATCAATCAATTATAATTTACCTGCTCTGGTGTGAGATCAAATGTTCTACCACCTAAAGTGAAGGCAATGGTGGGCATGGAAGACAGAGCAGTGCAGTCAACAGCTGACTCACCCATTGGACTCGGCAGTCTCTCACATAGCTGTAGATGAAAGCATAAGTTGTTATTAGGGCGCGGCATTATCGAACTCTAAAGATAAAATGAATGGAGCTACTTCACCTGATTGACGTATTCAATGATGCTATCTTCAGTCTGATTACTGCTGATTTGGTTTTGCATCCAAACAACCGCCATCTCACAGAAAGTACACATTTCATCTTTAACACCAGAAGACTTGCCATTGTTCTTGTCAACCACGCTCTCAATTACCATACTGTATACAAAATTATTGTCAGTTCTTGGTTTCATTCAGCTTTTACTATCAAAATATGAGGCCACAAGTAAGAAATTCTCAAATTATTGCTGCCAAAATATTGATTTCCATCATAATATATCAGTCACCAACAGAAATAAACATTCATCATATTTTCAGAAGTGAAATTATTTATAAATAAAAATAATCGGTTTGACTTTTTCTTTTCTTTTCTTTTCTTTTTCTTTCTTTTTTTTTATTTGGGGACATTTATAGTTAATTATAAAACAGTTACATACCGCCAACATTTTGAATCACAATGATGACCACCATGGTAATACAATTACATTTGCTTTGAAAGGTTAATGTTTCCTGTAATGACAATGATAAAAAAAGACAAATCTGACCTGGCATCACGTGAGCATAAATTGATCTGAGAGCAGACCTTCTGCGGTTGTGCCTAAGAATAGCAACATCATAAGCTTAGTTAATCAATAGCTTGTGAAACTCCGTGTTCCAAAAGCGCGTGCCTAAGAATAGCAACATCATAAGCTTAGTTAATCAATAGCTTGTGAAACTCCGTGTTCCAAAAGCGCACATCCAAAGACAGCTATAGTTTGTTACGACTCATCATTTACATATGTGTAAGTATAAAAAGGAGCAATGACTTGCCAGATAACTAAAAAATGAACAACAATTTAACAGCATCATCATACCTCAGCTAACAGCATATCGATAATGGCTTTACCATACTGAGCCACCACAGTTTTGCATTCTTGGCTCATAACTCCGTTCGCTCCAATAGCATTATTAATTTGAGTGATGATAGTCTGAAAAAATGTGACCAGAAGTGATATCGTTGGCTCATTAGTAAAGTGACAAAAAATTAGCAGTAAAGCAACTATACGCATACAATAAGACTTTGGACAGTAGATGATAAAGAGGCATGTGAAAATATTCAAACATTCCACGTAGCAGCCAAAATAAGAAGTTGACATGTAAAACCTCAAGTTTGCAATGAGTGGCATGCCTTTTGACAAATTTTACCAGCTTACACTGCTCCCGTGTCATCAATGACAAATGAGACGAATAGTCTAATACGAGTAAAAGAATATACATCTGTTGATCTCATAAGGCGGCCATATTATGCCTTGATGATTGTTCCCTATTGTTTCAAATGGGGTTTGACTTGAAGTGATCCGTATTATTAAGTATACCATTGCTGGGGTATAAAGGAAATTAATGCACTTATAATCTTTCTCATGCATGAAGCACATAAATATAGAGTGCCCTTGAGACTCTAAGGGAAAGGGAGGTGACGTAACAAGATTGGTTAACTATTCGGGGCAAGATAAAGTTCACTGTTCCGAAAGCTAGGTCAATTTGGGGCTGAGAGAAGTTTGTAACACATACCTATGACATAAAAGCAACAAGAAGTATTAGCACAGGATGCTGAGGAAAAATAGAGAGAACAACAGGGCTTGGAGTGCTAGAAGCTAGCCCTGACCAGAAACATGACAGAATAACATATCCACAAATACTCCCTCCGTCCCATCTTATACTTCAAAAAAAAGTGGGCACAAGAATTAAGATGAGAATCTTTATATTATATAATATAGATAGTGGGGTAGAGTGTTGTGAGTATAGAAAGTGGGTAGGAGAGAGAAAGTGGGGTAGGGAATAGTTAAGTGGATAGTTGTTGTGTGTATGACATGTAGGTCACACTAAATAAAAAAGTATAAAAAACTTTCCTTTTTTGGATTTTGAAGTTTAAAATGGGACACCCAAAAGGGAAATTTTTGAAGTTTAAAATGGGACGGAGGGAGTATATCTCAATTGAAGACCAAATATTCAGAGTTTAAATTTAATTCGAATATCATAACTTATCCAAAATTAAGGTTCAAGTTAAGTATACCGTTGGTCCAGCCAATAGAGAGGTTCCAGAGTCGGCAATTGCTGAACAACCGTCAGCACAGAATCCTGAAATGTTGGGAGCATCGATATCAAACCATGAAATAGAGGACCCTCTAATAATACAAGAGTCACCAAGTTAGAAAAAGATAACAAAGATCAAAAAATTACCAGTTGTTTTACCACCAATCAAGACATCACCCATGTCAAACTGAGAAAAAGAAAAATAATCAAATTCAGGATGAATGGATGCAGCATATCTCGAGGGAGCAATGAAATAACTCCAAGAACACCCACCTGCCAATAGCCCTTCTGAGTAACTGGAACATATGTATGCTCACCCTTGAAATGATTGGAATCAACTCCACCAAAGACAAGTTCACCCCCTTCTTCCTCTTCCGCATTACGATTAAACCAAAATGAAAATACAGGCTGTTGAACAAGACCTTGATTGACCATATTGTACCTAAAAGTAATCAACTTGTCACCACTTACTCCAGACACTAAAAACTATAGTCTTGAAAAAAAATGAGTCCTTGAAGAGTGGAAAAGATGCAATATGATGATCTCATGATCCTCATACCATATATGTTAAAATAAGCACCTACTCGAGAGACATTTAATATCTTAATACAACAGTATCAGTACATTAATAGCAGAGACAAGGAAGCTACCAGACAGGGACAGCATTTCCAACAGAGATCTCTTGAAATCCGAGTCCAAGTATGCCGTCGAACTTGGCAGCCAAGAAAGTGATGCCGGGCTCTCTTGTTGCCTCGATAAAATCCTGACAAGTAAATCATGTCATAAGAAAGAAGATTAAACCAAACCACTGCATTGAAGAACTCAAAATGCTTTAGTTTAAGAAGTTTACCTGTTTCTTAACAACTAGATCACCGAGTTCGACATGATCTTGGCTAAAGAAACCCGCGATTGATCCAGTTCCATAGTGAATTTCAGCAGATTTCCCTAAAATAAGAATGAAAAGATTATAACCTTACAAATAACGAGAAAGAGATACCGAGAGCTTGGCCATCAGAAATATGGTAGCAGTTAATTGCAAGTATGATGTGCATTATGGTGTCAAACAAGCTCATGTTTTTCTTAAGCAAGTGAAAACTACTAGTGTTCCTTCACATATCAAAAGCCAACACTTCCAAGTGACAAAACTGAAGAGAAGATAGACAAAATGAGTCGATAAATTGGGTTTAATATCGTTCGATGACTAAATTGTCACATAGGGATGTATGCAACTATAAATGAAGAATCACCCAGGACCAAGACCCCTCCGTCCCAAGAGAATCAGCCACTTATGAAAAGTCCCACACCAAAACAATATTCCCACTTTTCTTTTCAATTTGTCACAAAAATAATATTCCGTCTTTCCTTTAAGTATCACACTCCCTTCGTACCACAAAAATAAATAAAATACATCTCTTTGATTTATGGGTTGTCCCCAAAAAATAGTCTCAGTTCTAAAAAAAAAAGTTTCAAGAAGGAACAAGCAAGTAAAACAACCCTCTTATAAAGTTTGATATGTCAAATGGAATTACTTTTCTGGGATGTAGGGAGTATATTTTTAACATGACACATGACGTAGACGCTATGTTACCAGGACACGGTATCCGGGATCCGACACGGATACGGATCCTAGTGTCGGATACAATTTTCTTAATAATTTTGGACACTGGGACACCATCCTAAATTTGGACACGGGTACGGCATACGGTAATAGCAAAATACTTTGTGTCTTTTTTATATGTAATAATTACATTTCTTAATTAATGTGTGAAAATCTGTTAAACTACAAATATCTTGGGACGGATGAAGTACTATTTTTTAATCATAACAAATAGGAATAAATCATATAATATAAAGAAAAAAAAAACTATATTTATTGACATTAAGCACAATATATATCTGGGTTCAAAAAGAAAAGAAAACACCATATATATCTATTAATAAATAAAGAAACTATTGAATAATAAATTACATAAATGAATACACGGTTCATCCCTCCTTCCCTATTTTCTATTAACCCACGATTTCCAAGTTCCAACACAAAACCCACCAATTCCCAATTCCTAATTCCTTCGCCTATTTCTCTCCCTCTATGCCCTAGTTGAAATTTCTTCTCAAGTCTCGAAGCTCTTTCTCAATGATGCCCGGAGCTAGCGCAGGAGGCCCACCAATTCCGCAGGGGTTTTCTTTCTATACGCAATTACAGGTTTCTTATCTCTACAATTTCGATCGGCCCGCAGGGGTTTTCAGGTAGGCTTGCTCGTCTCTTGCTCTTGTGTAATCGTTTTCTTGCTCTTTCCTTCACTCTGCCGTGTCCGAGGTTGCCCAGCCATATCCGCGCAGGATTTCATACCAGTGTCGGTGTCGTGTCGTGTCGACACTGGTATGACGGCAAAATTGCCAAGTCCGGGTAACACAGCATAGACGTAGTCATGGTTTCAAAACGACAGAAAGAAAAGAGGATTGAGAAGGAATGAAGATTGATTCTTAAGTATATAGACGTGAATCCAGTTTGGGGACAAACTAGTGCAATTCATTTCGTGAGAAATAGGGAGCAACTTTGCTATCAGAAAAGTTGCTGAACATCTATGCAAAGCAACAAAACTTTCACATTCAATTTGTAATGATCCCTATGAATACAGTTCATTTCTATTATTAAAGCACAGTTTTAGTAGCAGAATTCCCTGTCTGAACAGTTGTCAAAGAAGAAATATTGTTTGAAAAATTGCATATTTACACTTGCAGAAAGTAAGCCAATGATGTTGTAAGAAATAATGCATGACCACTTTTCATCACATAAAAAACTTGAAACAGCATATGACCATACCATTCTTTTTGTAGGTACTTGAATGGCTTGACTTATACTTCGAATGGAAAAGGCAAGCTATCTGCATAAAACATGACAAGTAGCCATATCAAAGAATTTCACTCTACTTCAAAATGAAAGATCAGAAGGAAATGAATTAGAAAATTGTGAGGAAATGGTGATGAATAAACAAGGGGAAACTCACTGAGAAATAGCACTTTGACGATGGCACCCAAAGATTAGAACTTCCAGTATCGAAAATCACAGTGAACTTTTGTGGAGGTGTGCCAACACCAATCTCACCAAAGTACTGAGCATCCATGTAGTTCTTTAGTCCAACAATGTCACCTTCTGAGTCACCTGGACTACCACCAATGCGATATTTCCGTAAAGCTCTTCCTTCTTTACTACCAGCATGTCCCCTCAGCTGGTTCACTTGATTTATTTTCCTCTTTTTAAGCCCAACCCTAACCAATCGATCATTGGACGTAGAGAATGCATTTGTGGTAAAAAGAAACAACAACACAACACCCAGCAAGCTTGCTTTAAATTTGGAACCCATGCCAACCACTGCAAAACCATAATGAATCTTTCTTCTTAATCCATAAGGAAAGAAATAATAAATAAGGGGCGGCAGCAGAAAACATAAAAAACTTTCCCAATATCAATTATCCTTCCTTGTTAAACAACAAAATGTTCCTGATTTCCAGCCATCATTCACATTAATGCAAATATTCTGGAAGGCTTTTGCACTACCGGGATACAAATAATATAGAACAGCAATCCACCACTAATTTTGCAACTCAAATCTCGTAAAAAATACTCAATATGTTCCGAAAAATCAGTTTGCAAACCAAAAAAAAAAACGTATATATATATATACATATATATATATCAAAAAGTGCATCCATATTTCAGATAAAAAACAAAATCTACAAATGTCAACTATCATATCCTAATGCTTGCTTGAAATTACATAATATGGTCATTCAAAGTATTTTAGCGGTTTTGATACTCCCTTTCTCCCTAAGTGTCCATTTAAAAAATGTGTATTTTCTCTTGTATAACTACTAAACTCGCCTTATATAGTATAATATCCTAATCCAAACTTGCAATCACATAGTATCTAGTAAATGTTTTCGTGTATAACTTCCACTAAAAGTACTGGTGGGATTTCCTTAATTTCCTTGAAAAACATAAAATTGAGTTCATATTGGGGCAGCCGGAGTACTAAAATGCTTAGTAGCTAATTCTCTGGAAAAAAAATGATCAATTATGTTGGGACAAATGAGTAATGGTAAAGTCAATTTTCTTACAAGAGTAACTGACAATGAATGCAACAAGCAGGCCCAACCCAACATTGGAATAAGACCGTAATCAGATACGACCAAAACATAAATCTGAGGAAAGGCCTCAACAGTAACTTTAACTAAACAGTAGAAGTAGATTACATCATCAATTATATGACACTACTCCCTCCGTCCCGAATAATGTTCCCATTTTTTTTTAATGTGAATACGAATGAACTTTGAGCAATACATTTAGTTTAATTTAGTTATCCTAATGAAAACATAAGAAATTATATTGATAGTACTTATAATGGTGTATCAAAACAAGTTCTATATTTTTATTAGAATAATTAAACTAAACTAAAATAATTGTTCAAAGTTCATTCGAAATAGCATAAAACAAGGTGGGAACATCATTCCGGGAAGTTTAACAAACAAACACAACAGAGACAATATACGAGGAAATCAAAACAGAAGCAATTCGACCGCATCGTTGAAAAGCCCTAAAGAACAAGGATTCAATGCAAGTATTAGTCCATAAGGAGTGGCTCAGTGGTAGAGCCAAACTTTACAATGTGTCAGGTTTCGGGTTCGATCCCCTCCCATGCCTCCTAGGACATCATTATTATAAGGGGTAAGTGGGGAACCACTATCGATCCTCTTTAAAAAAAAAAAAAAAAAAAATGCAAGTATTAACTAGTACTCCATAAGTAATGAGTATGAACGATCGATCATAAGGAATTGGAAATAAGTAACCACATCAGCAATTTTTAAGCTAGAGAACAAGGATTCAATGTAATAGATTAACAAAAATGAAGGTTAAATTTGCACAGAGAATTTTAAAAAGGATGATCAAAATCGAAATCAAATACAAACTAAAAAGAAATAGAAAAATATGGATTGAAACATACAGTTGTAAAACGATGCAATCGGAGAAGAAGGAGTGGAGAGGCGGAGGGAGAAGTCTGAGAGTAACCTGAGAATCGGTTGGAAGTAGAGAGAAGGAAGCGTGTGAGAGAGAGGAAGTCGGTAAAGAGAATTGGGTAGAGGGGAAGGAAAGGAGTGAGGGTGAGGGGAGAGTGGTGAGCGTACTTTCCTATAGGAAGTCGCAGGTATTAACTACTCCCTCCGTCCGTCCTAAAGTATCCACTTTTCTTTTATGATTTTTTTAGAAAAATGACAAAAAAAAAAAAAAAAAATACTCCCTCTGATCCAAATTATCTGTCACTTTTGATCAATTTTTTTTGTCCAAAATAACTGTCACTTTTGGTTCAAGACAATTAGAATTCCTAATTTACCCTTACATTGGAAGTTGTTTTACTTTATTAATTGACTTAAGTAGTATAATAATGTAAGAAAGATGAACAATAAATAAGGGTAAACATGAAACTTTCACCATTAATATGCCGTAAAAATTGCATTTTTTAATCTTTATGAAAAGTCAAAAAATGACAGATATTTTGGACCGAATGGAGTATTAACATTCCTCTCACTTACTCCCTCCATACCACCACAAAAGTCTTTTGAGACTTCTCTTCTTTTTAGGTCGTCCCACTAAAACTAAGATTACTTAAAATGGAAATGTTTCAACCACATTTATTTTTTCTCTTCATTTTTCACCACACATTTTATTCAACCAACAACACTATTTATCTCACTCATTCTCTCTTTTCATTTTCCACCACTCAATTTATTCAATTAACACTACTATTTACTCCACTCATTCTCTCTCTTCATTTTCTACCACACATTTACTAGTTTGTCTTAATTAGTGTGCAAACCTCTCTAGTCCTACTTGTGATGGGACGGAGGGAGTATATTTTATTTTGTTTTACTTTTATACTCACAACACCAATCAACTTATTATTATCAACCCAACCGTTTCTATCCTACTTTATTTTTCATACTCACAACACTCACATCACTTTCATCATTTTTTATTTTTCGTGCAAATGAAATTATGGACACTTACCCTAAAATGAAGCGAGTAATAATTAACATATTGTATTTTGTTTAAAATAAAATAAATTAAAGGCAAAAATAGCATGACCCGGAACTGCTCCACCCATTTTAGCTCCACCTAGGGATGGCAACGGGTCGGGCTCAGATCGGATCATGACCGACCCGAACCCGATCTGAATCTCAAATATACTGATCCGAACCCAATCCGATCTGAAAAGTCAAGAAACCGTGACCGACCCGATCCGACCCGAATCGTACTAAAAGTATACTTTTTTAGCTCAAAATTAATTAATTAAAATATATTTTTAAGCACAATGTTGAATGTTGTATGGAAAATAGTCTAAAACCATCCAAATCTCACTTACAAACACAAAATAGAAAAAATAAAATTTAAGATAATATTTAAAATATTTAAAATTCACCTTTTATTAAAGGTTCGGGTCGGAACGGGTCATTATGGGTCGGGTCGGGTTCGGAACTGATCATCACCGTGATCCGAATCTGATCCGAACCCGCTCGGGTTTTAAAAATTGCAAACCAAACCCTATTTTTCGGATCGGATCGCCTTCGGTACGGATCGGATTCGGTCAAATTGTCATCCCTACCTCCACCCAACGGCTCTGATCAAGGCCACATAGGCGAGCTCATCATCTGTGCGGCTAAGATGATTTCAATTTTTTGTGGGTCCTACCAAGCTCAAACACATCTCATCCATCGAACACAAAATCCAATGAGGTGGCTCTAATCGGAGTCATTGGGTGGAGCGGGTGGAGCTAACCACTCAGTGGAGCGGTTCGAAATCTCATTTAAACCATTCAATTTGGATCATTTCTTAATTCCAATTCCATAGTCATCAATCCAATCCACCAATCTTTTTCTTCTTCCTCGATTTTCATTCCATTCTTTTTATTTTGATTTGATTCATCAATAACCTCCCAAATTTTGCATTTCTTACTTGACAATTTGTCAATTAATATGTTTTTTTTTTCATTTTGGTGTTTAATAATTTTTATCTTTCATGGGAGCCATTGATTTCTCTCCTTTGTGAGAATTGTTGATTTTTCTCCGTCAATGAAAGGTTGTCTTAGTTTTTTTGTTTTTGTAGAGGCGATTGCAATTCAATTTTTAATGGCGAATCTCGCATCATCTCAAAACAAAAAGAATTACATTATTCTTGTTGCACAAAGATGTTTCAAGGGTTATGGAATGTTTGGTCGACGTTTATTCGCCAACCTGGATTCTACATTTCAAGTACTCAAAGCGAAATATCATCTGATGGGAGATTTCTTAAATGCTGAATCGAGACAGTTTCTAAGTTTTACTTAAAGTAGAATCCGTATGCTTAAAGATTTATAGCGAAATCGTCATTGTTGTAGGTTAAGAAATGGATCTATTATGTATATTTGGGGTGAGTCTCCGACCTTTGTGGGGTGTCTTCTATTTTCATAATATTAATGCAATTGAAGTTGTTGTTGCTTTTTCATTTATTTTTTTTTAAAACAATTTTGTACATTATTTAAATAAGGAAAAAATGCAAAAAAAAAAGTATCTCAATTGGACACTTTGTGCATGTTTGGTACCTAATATCATTTTTTTTTTGCAAGTGTAATATCTCAAATGGTCATTTTGTGCAGCCAAAGTCACTATGGCTAAAACCGTCAATATTTGGGCGTTAAATAAACATGTGCTTGGTCATGTGCCATTTATTTAAGGGTAAAATAGGGAATCTATGGGTAAAGAAAAAATAACCCCACCCTTTCCCTTCATCTTTTTCCCTCCTCCTTCATCTTCTTTAATAATGGCAATTCCCTTTACCCATTATATTTACTAGTAGGTAACCCCCGCTCCGCACGGGAATCTATTCCGTTAATGTTTTGTATTTTCCTTTTTTGATGTTTTAATTGATAAATTAATATAATAATTTTATTTGAAAATATATGTATTTTAAATTAATCAAAATATTTTCATAGCTTTGGTTGTACATAGTTGTAATAAATATTTTTTTAATTAATTTTGAAGTAAATTTAAGTTTGTTATATGAATATTTCAAAAACTTTAATGGTATTAATAGTAATAGTTAACATATATAGTAACTATTATTATTAAATAATATAATTAATAATAATAGTTAATATATATTGTAAACAATTATGATTAAGTAATACTATTAATAATAATAATTAACTTACTATATAGTAACTATTATAGTTAACAATTATATTTAACTATTATAAATAACTAATACTATTAATATTATTAGTTAGTTATAATAGTTAAATACTACTTCCTCCGTCTCGGAGTAAGAGTCCTACCTCCTATGTGCACGGAGATTAAGAATTGACGGAAATTAAATAAATGTTGTGCGTGTAAAAGTAATGTAGGAGAGAGAATGAGTGGGAGAGAATAATAAGTTGATTAGTGTTGTGAGTATAAAAGTAAAGTAGGAGAGAGAATGAGTGAGATGAATCGTAAAAATTCTTTGTCATTTTAGAAAAAAGACTCTTAGTCTGAGACGTACCAAAATAGAAAGTAAGACTCTTAGTCTGAGACGTAGGAAGTAATAGTTAATTATAATAGTTAACTATTACTATTATAAGTATTAGTTACTATAGTAGTTAACTATTATAGTTACCTATTATAGTAAATATTTACTATTATAAGTATTAGTTACTATAATAGTTTAACTATAATAGTTACCCTATATAGTAACTAATACTATTAGCTAAGAAAATGAATTTGAAAAGTCTCTTATTTATAAGAGTAGTATTGATATGGCAACACCAAATGCAACATTTCTCTAAGACTTGTCTTTGTGGCAACACCATGGCTCTCCTCACCAACTTAAATATATATATATATATATATATATATATATATATATGTATAGGTAGGTGCTCAAATGAGAACCTAAATATCGTGATAACCGTGAGAACCAACCATAACCATTAGATTAGGAAAAAAAAAATCAAGGGTCCATATGTTAGATACAATTGATACACTTAGATACATTACAAAAAATTCGATTACACTTGGATACAATAGGTTAATAAGTATTGTATCTAAGTGTTTCACTTGGATACTCTAGTTTAAAAACAAATGTATCCAATTGTTTTTCGAAAATTAACTAATGTATCAAAGTGTATCCAATTGTTTTTCGAAAATTAACTAATGTATCCAAGTGTATCCAATGTATCTAACATCTTCACCCTTGATTTTTTTTTTCTAATCTAATGGTTATGATTGTTTCTCACGGTTCTCATATAAAATGGTTCTCACAGGAGCGCGACCATAATATATATATATATATATATATATATATATATATATATATATATATATATATATATAGGTTATGCTCTTATGAGAACTTAATTACATGAGAACCATGAGAACCAATAATAGCCATTGGATAAGACACAAATCAAGGGTTTAGATTAATTTTTTAGTTTAAAACTTCGGTGGCATTCTTGTAATTAGGTTGACAAACAAAGGGAAGGGCAAAATACCATGTGTGTTCCAGAATTTGCCACGTCATCACACAAAATTTTCCTAAATTTTCAAAATTAAATATCTCATTAACTACAAATCGAAAAAAATAATCCGAGAACACTGCTTTTTTTGTCTCGACGAGACGAATCAAACTACATCCCTGAAGATAGGGTTTTGAAAAAATAATATTGAACAACGTCTAATTTTTAAAATACGCTTAGACACAATATGTGTTTGCCTATTGTATCTAACTGCATTGTTATGAACATTGTATTGGATACAAATGGCTATTTAGCTATTGTATCTAACAGCAATGTGTCAACATTGCTGTTGAATACAATAGGTGTTTGCCTATTGTATCTAACTGAATTGTTATGAACATTGTTGTTGGATACAAATAGCTATTTAGCTATTGTATCTAACAACAATGTGTCAACATTGCTGTTGGATACAATAGGTGTTTGCCTATTGTATCTAACTGAATTGTTATAAACATTGCTGTTAGATACAAATAGTTATTTAGCTATTGTATCTAACAGCAATGTATCAACATTGTTGTTGGATACAATAGGCAAACACCTATTGTATCCAATACAATGTTGACACATTGCTGTTAGATACAATAGCTAAATGGCTATTTGTATCAAATACAATGTTCATAACAATTCAGTTACATAAAATAGGCAAACACTTATTGTATCCAACAGCAATGTTGACACATTACTGTTAGATACAATAGCTAAATAGCTATTTGTATCCAATACATTGTTCATAACAATTCAGTTAGATACAATAGGCAAACACCTATTGTATCCAACAACAATGTTGACACATTGCTGTTAGATACAATAGCTAAATAGCTATTTGTATACAATACAATGTTCATAAAAATTCAGTTAGATACAATAGGCAAACACCTAATGTATCAAACAGCAATGTTGACACATTGTTGTTAGATACAATAGCAAAATAGCCATTGGTATCCAATACAATATTCATAACAATTCCGTTAGATACAATAGGTAAACACCTATTGTATCCAACAGCAATGTTGACACGTTGCTGTTAGATACAATAGCTAAATAGCCATTTCTATCCAATACAATGTTCATAACAATTCTGTTAGATACAATATGCAAACACCTATTGTAACCAACAACAATGTTGACACATTGATGTTAGATACAATGGCTAAATAACTATTTGTATCTAACAGCAATTTTCATACACATTGTTATTGGATACACTAGCTACTCCCCTGTTGTATGCAATGCGATATTCATATCAATACAGTTAGATACAATAGCAAACACCTATTGTATCCAACATCAATGTTGACAGATTGCTATATAGATACAATAGCTAAATAGCTATCGTATCCAATACATTGTTCATAACAATTCAGTTAGATACAATAGGAAAACGCCTATTGTATCCAACAACAATATTGACACATTGCTGTTAGATACAATAGCTAAATAGCTATTTGTATCGAATAGCAATGTTCATAACAATTCAGTTAGATACAATAGGCAAACACATATTGTATCCAACATCAATGTTGAGACATTGCTCTTAGATACAATAGCTAAATAGTCATTTGTATCAAATACAATGTTCATAACAATCCAGTTAGATACAATAGGCAAACACCTATTGTATCTAAGCGTATTTTAAAAATTTGACGTTGTTCAATATTATTTTTTGAAAACTCTATCTTCAGGGATATCAGTGTCCTCGGATTATTTTTTCGATTTGTAGTTAATGAGATATTTAATTTTGAAAATTTAGGGAAATTTTGGATGATGACGTGGCAAATTCTGGAACACACATGGTATTTTGCCCTTCCCTTTGTCTGTCAACCTAATTACAAGAATGCCACCGAAGTTTTTAAACTAAAAAGTAATCTAAACCCTTGATTTGTGTCTAATCCAATGGCTATCATTGGTTCTCATGTAATTGAGTTCTCATAAGAGCATGTAATTGAGAACTCAATTACATGAGAACCATGAGAACCAATGATAGCCATTGGATTAGACACAAATCAAGGGTTTAGATTACCTTTTTAGTTTAAAAATTCGGTGGCATTCTTGTAATTAGGTTGACAGACAAAGGGAAGGGCAAAATACCATGTGTGTTCCAGAATTTGCCACGTCAACACCCAAAATTTCCCTAAATTTTCAAAATTAAATATCTCATTAACTACAAATCGAAAAAATAATCCGAGAACACTGATTTTTTTGTCTCGACGAGACGAATCAAACTACATCCCTGAAGATAGGGTTTTAAAAAAATAATAATGAACAACGTCTAATTTTTAAAATACGCTTAGATACAATATGTGTTTGCCTATTGTATCTAACTGCATTGTTATGAACATTGTATTGGATACAAATAGCTATTTAGCTATTGTATCTAACAACAATGTGTCAACATTGCTGTTGGATACAATAGGTGTTTGCCTATGTATCTAACTGAATTGTTATGAAAATTGTTGTTGGATACAAATAGCTATTTAGCTATTGTATCTAACAGCAATGTGTCAACATTGCTGTTGGATACAATAGGTGTTTGCCTATTGTACCAACTGAATTGTTATGAACATTGTATTGGAGACAATAGCTATTTAGCTATTGTATCTAACAGCAATGTATCAGCATTGTTGTTGGATACAATAGGCAAACACCTATTGTATCCCATACAATGTTGACACATTGCTGTTAGATACAATAGCTAAATGGCTATTTGTATCAAATACAATGTTCATAATAATTCAGTTAGATACAATAGGCAAACACATATTGTATCCAACAGCAATGTTGACACATTGTTGTTAGATACAATAGCTAAATAGCTATTGTATCCAACATCAATGTTCATAACAATTCAGTTAGATAAAATAGGCAAACACCTATTGTATCCAACAGCAATGTTGACACATTGCTGTTAGATACAATAACTAAATAGCTATTTGAATCCAACAGCAATGTTCATTACAATTCAGTTAGATAAAATAAGCAAACACCTATTGTATCCAACATCAATGTTGACACATTGCTGTTAGATACAATAGCTAAATAGCTATTTGTATCCAATACAATGTTCATAACAATTCAGTTAAATACAATAGGCAAACACCTAATGTATCCAACAGCAATGTTGACACATTGCTGTTAGATACAATAGCTAAATAGCCATTTGTATCCTATACAATGTTCATAACAATTCCATTAGATACAATAGGCAAACACCTATTGTATCCAACAGCAATGTTGGCACATTGCTGGTAGATACAATAGCTAAATAGCCCTTTGTATCCAATACAATGTTCATAACAATTCCGTTAGATACAATAGGCAAACACCTATTGTAACCAACAACAGTGTTGACACATTGCTGTTAGATACAATAGCTAAATAACTATTTTTATCTAACAACAATTTTCATACACAT